>OY720644.1:90540504-90777804 GCA_963169105.1 Ceriagrion tenellum
GAGATCTAGTGTGTTGTTCTTTGGTAAAGTTCCAATTGATTGGTAGAAGTTATTGGTCGTTCCTACGTCGGCTATTCCATTTCGAGTTAATTAGAAAACTTTTCTATTGGTAGGTACAATAAAATATCCCTGGTCATAAAGATTAAACTAAAAAAATAGATAAAATACAAAGGAAGGCTGCGCGCTTCTTTAAGAACTGCTACGAGCAAACATATAGGGCTACTCATCTTTTAGAGGGATTAGGTTGGGAGCTGCTAGAGACTTGGAGGCTGCACGTTAAATATGCGACCATAATAAAACCTAAGCTCTACTGAATACACTCCCATATTACACGTCACCGTCTCACCTCCCAAAACCGTATAAAGGGAAAGTTTTTGTATTAATCTCAAAACTTATATGACTGAACTTTTAATATTAATTGTCATTGGTCGTTCAATCATAAGAATGGGTGACTGCAGCCCTCCACCCTCCCCTATCTAATGCTAGTTCCCTTACCTCCTGATATCTCTTCCTATGTACTTTTCTCTATGTTAGGTCCATGAACTTATTCCTTGGTCTTTCTCTGGGGGCTTTTCCCTCTGTTTTGCTTTCAATTATGTTCTTCACAAATCCATTGGCTCTCATGCTGTGTCCAATCAATCTGGTTCTTCTATTTTGTATGAAGTTCCATATGGTCCTCTCCTCTTCTAATCTTCCGTACTTTTCATCATTTCTTAATTTGTCCGTCCATTTCATCTTCCGCATCCTCCTCCAATTCCAGGTTTCAAAGGCTTTTGTTCTTTTCTGGTCAGCTTTTCCAATGGCCATGCTTCCGATCCGTATAGTGCTACGCTCCACACGAATGTTTTCACATACTCTTTCCTGGTTCGTAGTCCTATCTTCTTTGAGCTCAGCAGTTGTCTTTTTTCCATGAACGCAGAGAGGGTGTGAGTATCTCGTTGTTCTTCACCAACCCATTATGTCTTAGGGTGTGTCCAATCCACGTAGTCCTTCTTTTCTATATGGTATTCCATATGGTCCTTTCCTCTTCTACTTTTCTGTACACTCTCCATTATCAATATTCATTATCCAACTTATATAATTAATTATCCACTCTGTCTATTTACGGATTAAACGTGACTCATTTGTTTCAAAAGATACACTGAAAACTCTTAATTAGTAGGGGTTTATATTTTTTGTAATTGGAGTAATATGGTTGGCAATAAGTTTCATTAATTTTTTTTAAATGTTGAGGAACTTTTCTAACACGCACTGTTAAATGTCTGTCGCGTTCTTTGCTCCAATTATTCTCATTTTCAAGCTAAGTCTCTTTGGAGCTCGTAGCCGTAACATAGCTACCTATGTGTAAAACCAGAGCCACCTAGCCCCATCGTAGATCCTTGACGTCATCGGAGGTACGCCTACCGCTTTCGCTGCTGTGGTTAAGCATGAGAGCAGACAGCCATCTATTCCTTCACTGCGGAAGTAGTGAATGACTGTAATTATATCAGCTACCTTTTTAGCCACTTTTATTTCTTTATTTAGATCTTTTAGAAATTTGTTTTTAATATCATTCTTTCGTACCCCCGCCGGTTAATCGTTATAAGCGATTAGATTATTTTTCATTATTCAATTGACGGAGTAGCCCTGCAATGGGTGAAGTCAGATTCACATAACCACCATACGACTGGGTTTTGTATTCTAGGTGGTTCTGTTAAAATGGCATTAGTGGCGTTAATTATTTGGAAACATCTCGGAAAATAGGTTATGTAAAGATTGATATTTTGATATCACCGAGAATTTGAATACAGTGAGGTAAAATTCGTTGAATTGTTGGTGAACTTCCTCCCTCAAATCTCCCTCAAACTATCTTATCTCCTAAAATGGAGTGTGGCCTTCTGCGATATAGGAACAATGTGAAAAATATATCCTGGTACTTGATATTCCGGTGTGTGGGTCTGGAAAAGATTCATAGTGAGAGTAAGGTGAGTGGGGCATGTAAACAGCTGGGCCAGGGTTACATGCGTCCGATGGAGGAGGTGAGTGAGCCTTTAGGAGAAATTAGAAGCAGCGAGAGGAAGTGAAGCGGTCGTATTGAGGTAGACAACAGAAGGCTCCCACCTTCATCCCTTTAAAAGTTGTGAGACGCTATATGTTCCTTTTAAGCAGTTTTTAACGAATCGTGCTGCTTTTCTTTGTATTTTGTTAATTTTCTGGTTAAATTTTTATGACCACGGTCCCAAAGGCTCGCGGAGTATTCGAGTTGTGGCCTAACTATAGCGAAGAAGCATCTCTCTTTGACTTTTTCATCCGAGGACCTTCCTATTATGCGCTTAACAAAACCTAGTTTCTTAAGTGCTGTGCCTCACGATGTTTCGTATGTGTGTTCCTCACGATACATCAGAAGTTAAGGTAATTTCAAGATATTTAACTGTATATGAAGATTTTGTTTACTCCACCTGCAGTATGTATATGACATTTGTGTGATGATTTTCGCAGGATAACTGTGATGGGTCATACCACGTCATATCAGCAGTGAGTTTACCATAGGTGTCTCCGATTCGATCCAAAATTTTTTTGTAGGTTCCATCTCGCGTTTAATGAAAAATTGTGGAAGCGTTTTTGGAAAAAAAAGTTTTGACAGATCTAGAGACGATCAAAGATTCGACCATTTTGCGCTTAGACCTTTTTTCTTTTTACTATATCTCCTAAAAAAAATAGCTAGAGAAACGGTTGACATCTTATTTTGTTTGCAAAAGAATGTACAGCACCAATGTGTTATTAATTTTGTAAATAAACTAAATTTTATTGAAATTATTTAAATTTAAAATGTTTAAATTTAAATAACAGAAATACAGAAATTTTTATTTTTGAATTTTTTATCTAGTTTGACACATAAGTCTTTTGTCTTACCTCACAAACAAGATTGGTTGTGGGCAGTTCATAAACAACGGAGATATTTAACTTCAAAGATTGGACTACGCCCTCGTTCGCCACGAGGGTTGGCGTAAAAATGATGTGCCGCTATACTTCGAGAATTTATTTCTTGGTTCGTGCAAATGCTAGTGCAATAATTTTTACACCAATTTTAAGATACTTTTATTTCTATTTCATTAATATTTTTTCTTATATAATTTAACCAAAAAATGAAGACACGTTACTGCAATGAGCGACACCGCACTACCTAAACAATTTTGTCAATTTCATGAAATTTGTAACTCAGCCGAGGAAATACTTCGAAATCTGCAGCATTGACTTCTCACCAAAGGTTGCGGTAATTGATAATGATACAAAGTGGCAAGCGAAATGTTTTTAAACGCATCTTATGTTGTTAATGAATGAAAATGTTTAAACATTATCCAGTCCTCCATTTGCACAGAATCACAAAATTAAAGTCAAGGAAATACTTCTCTTCAGTAAAGTTAGTTACGTATCAGTGCGATGCGTTGAAGAGGGTCATTTCAGATTTAAGTACATGATTTGAGTCGGTAACATTTCCTTTTCATTCGTGCATTCTGTCTCCTTTTTCACATCCATTTTTTATTTGCGAACTGGTCCCCCTCATGGCCGGCTGCTGGTGGTTTTGGCCCGCGTCTCCTTCGCCTTGGGCCGGAACACGGTGTAGTTCGTTAGCTACCCCGTCCTCTTGAGTGGCATGGGGGAGGACGATGAGTTCAAACGGGGAAGTTCAGCGATGAATGAGCGGGGAGATGTGCCAGAATGGAAGGGAAGCAGTAGAAAGGGAAAGCGAAAAAGAGGGCTGGGATCGCTCGCGTTGCGGGTGTTCGTGGCGGTGAGGGGGAGGAAGACGGCTTGCTTCTCTTCCTCCCGTGCCGAGGAAGGAAGGGAGGGTGAGGGCATTGGTGGAGAGACGGGTCTCTACAGCTGGGTGCATGAGAAGGAGGAGGAGGAGAAAGGGATAGGGAGGTAGGAGGCGGTGGAGGGGTTGGGTTGGTTGCGGGTGAAAAGGCGATACGGGCGACTCGTGAGCCATTAAGTCCACGAATGAAAGGAGGAAGTGTCTGTTGTTGCACGGTTCGGGAGTGGCAGCCAATGGCTGGGGATGGGGGTGGAAAGAAGAGTGGGAAGTGGGTAGGGTAGGAAGGAGATAAAGGAGTGAGAAGGGGTGAGAGTGGAATAGGTTGGTGGGTGGAGATTGGAGGCTAAAAATGAGAAGAAGGATGAGGGATGAACGGAAACAGTTTTACACTTTCCCACCGGTATCGGATGCTCTTTATCGTATGGATAGCGACTTTCAGGGTGCAATTCCGCTGTCCTATTCAGGAGCACCTCAGATTGCCTCGGAGTCTCGTATCAGAGCGTGGGGGACATACAGACAAAACATATGTGGCACAGCATTAAGGAAACTAGGAATTGTTAAACGTATAATTGGAAGTTCTTCGGATGAAAAAGTAAAAGAGAGATGCTACTTTTATCTAACTAGGCCACACCTCAAATATGCCGCGAGCATTTGGGACCCTGGTCATAAACATAAACAGTACCAATACTGTCTAAACCTATATAAATCTACATAATTATATCTAAACCTACACAATACCATCTACTTACTGCTAATTTCATAATATTTCATCCAACTGAATTCTTTGAGTCCATCTGAGAGGCTATTTTGATGCTCCTCTGAAACATTCTGCCGACATAAAACTCGTAAAATTGTAGAATATTGCTTGAATTTGAGTGATATAATTTTGGAGAAAACTCGTTGACGCGCGTGGAAAAATTGAAAATAGATTGAATTTCTACCATAATGAGTGATGAATTCTCGTTTCTGCCAGATTTTTATCTCTCAAGAAACAATTCTTTGAAGCGTAGGTTCGGCCTGAATATAAAAAAAATGTTTGTTCTTACGCCTTGTCCACGGAATTGTCCACTTCCAAAATAAGGCCTCAAATATTTTTTCCTGTGGGTTTCCCAATGGACGTTGCCCTCTTTAATGTTTGCAATCGATTGCAGTCCAGTGCAAAGTGGGAAAATTACTACAGCCACATGTTATAATTCAAGACTTTAACTAGGTTATTTTACTAATTTATCCACACGAATGGCTGGGGAAATCCTTCATATTTTAGGGGGCATTTTCCATCCTTGTGGGCTGGCTGGCGATATCAATTTATGAAGCAACGACGCTGGCAGGATTGCCAATGACGCTGTTATCTCCAGCCTGTTTACTGACACGGAGGGGGACCCGAAAAATGGAGGCATACATTTTATTTCATTAGGGATCCATAACAGCCTTATATTATTTTGTGAATTCTCTTTCATTTATTATTAAATATGCTCTGAAAATGATTCCCTTAATCGTTTTAATTGCTGTTTTCTTTCCTAATTCGCTTTTTAATTCTAATTTATTTCACGCGCAAGGTTGTGGGTTCGAGACCAAGTGACGGAAAATATTTTCCTGATTATAGGAAAATTGTTACAGAAATACGCAATCAGAGCTTTTTACATTATTCAATTGACAGAGTAGCCCTAAAGATGTCAGACTAACATGATCAACCTGCGACTGGGCCTTGTACTCTAGATAGCTCTGCTCGTATCTATTGGGAAACATCTCGGAAAATAGGTCATTTAGTGGCTGATATTTATTGGTTAAATTCTGGAATAAGACCAAGTATTTTTGTATCTGGTATGCTACGCTTGATCTATCCGACCTCATTGTTAGAGAGGCAGCATACTTTGCTGACGGCACTGATGGCGCAGTTCAAGAAGCTCAATTTTATGCCACAGCTTCGGAATGGAGTGAATTGCTAGGAATGGGCGTAAGATTTTTCAGATACAGTCTTGAAAGAGAACATTTCTACAAGTGATATGATGGCGTTCCTTCCGTTCAAGTATTCCGGATGTAAAATTTTCTCCCAATCGGATCTCCGGGTTGCGACTCAAAAGAAATATAATTGGAACGCGAATGAACAATTTTTTCATTCACATTCCAGTGCTATTTTCTTACTGAAATACTCTGTAAATGGTCCCGGAGGCCTTTTACAGAATGTTTATGACCATCAATTTGATAGGGTCTCAAACGCCCATGATCAGGGAGAAATCAATCTCGGAGGAGCCCTGGTCTTCGATTTCAGGATTAGTTTGCGGGGTCTTTACTTTTCCGTCACCGAGAACGGTAGGCATGCGTAAAAAAGGTTGGATTGATGTACAGTGGCGGAAAAAATTAACGCAAAATTTTTCGCGCGCCAGAATGCGGCATTTTTGGGAACTTCTAGGAGCAGTACACACTCGAAAGACTGGCAACACTGAGGAAAACATCGTCTACCGCAAATATTTGAAATCCGCAATGGAACTCACATTTGTCGGAGCCTAGAACTTGGTCATCAATCGCCTCATTTTTGAGCTTTCGTCTCATTTTATTTGCACATTCAGTCACAGCGCATCGCTGTTTGTTTCAGCATGGTTCTTAGGTCGAATGGTATCATTTATACAGAAAGATTGATGATAAAAAATATTCACTATCCCCCCCAATTCAGTATACTATATGCTAAAATATTCATCTTCTACCACGAAGGGATATTTATTGTGGTCGACTTTCCGAGGATCTTTTAGAATGATGCGTACTGTGTCTGTTTCAACGAAATAATATCAATCGAGATTTATCCTCACCAAATGTCGATAAAAAAAAAGATTTAATTAAAATGAGTATTGTCTACGTAATGTAATTTTTCATGATTTTCCATTTGTTAATTTACGAAGTTCCTTAAACGGATATTGATTAAATTCAATGCTGATATTTATTAATGAATCATTCTTGACCCAATATAAATCCGTCTTTAGTTCGTCAGAATGGGATTGAACTATGGAAACATACGTAAACATATATAATTTCACGAAATAAAAATAAATGTGCTCGCATAGATACCGAATAATCTAGGCATATTTTCCCGATATTTGTTTCATCTTATCACAGGAAGCTTGGTGACGAGCTGTCCACTGTTAAGTTTTATCTAGTAAATATAGGATATACGAATAAGCATTCAGAAAACTTTACCCAAATTAGGTGTAGTTATGGATAAACAACTCTATTACGTCTGATTGCATACTATCTTATATGCTTAGCTATAAATTCGCCGCACATATAAAATTAACAAAAAGCCATTTAAATGACTTCAGTTTGGAGTAAAATATCATTAATGAGATAAATTAATAGGTAACGGTTAATGTTGTAGCTGTAAGATGTATTTGGCTAGCTAAAGAGTGGTCCGTGTTCGATTTGTAATGAACGCAAATGAGTATTTATAAAAATTTCCTCATATTGGCGATATGAATGAATGTAGTGTGTAGCTGCAATGACTGGCTGACAATATGAAAGTTTTTAAATACAAAAGAGATAAAATTTGCGGAATAAAAATAATTTTGCTCGACCAGAAATAGAACGAGAAACTCAAAAATGTCTCTACCAGGGGTTGGATTTCGGTTTTTTCTTCTTATGGTTGTTATTGTCATCCAAAAGGCAAGCCACATTGGTAGGGCAATGCACAAGGTCCTGGGAGCGCACTCCATTGCTATGTAGCACCCGATCTTTCTTAATGACGATCACGTTTTCGAAATCATGAGCGTACTCGAAACAATGTTATTATGAATAACCATGATTGCAATTCAGGTTTGCTACCCAATAACAACTACTAGGCTTTCTCATGACAAGGCGAATTTATGATGATGTTTCGTATCCTTTCGGTGAATTTATTTGCCGTATTCGTTATGTGAACTAAGTTACTTTTAAAATGCGTGGTGGTATTGTCTACAAACGTTTAAAATAACTAAAGGATAGGAAAAAGCATACTACTCTCCCGGGAATACAAACAGAAAGAAGTAGTTCTCGATTTTACCTAATCAGCCCACACCATTCCAATCAAACGCCATAAGTTCCCCTCATGCATGTGTTTGGAGGCCAGCTACCTTAAGTCTGTGTTAAAGCAACGAGCAATCTTTGAGGACTCTTGAGGATCCCTAGAGTTTTCCCCGTGTCTATACAAAGCTTCACCAATACTAATCCATTCAAAATCGGAATGTATGAAGGGCGCATTATATTGATTTGGAAAATAGTATGCCTTTAATAAGAGCTTACTTTCCCCTTGTGTTGCGGGGGATACCTTTTCTGCCATAGATAATGTCTTGAACGCCAGGCGTTTAACTCACAGGAAAGAAGTGGTATTTGACTTCTCTTACGCCCTTAAAAGTATTCAACGGGGGCTTCCAATTTTTTCGAAGCGCGACGAGCCTTTTCTTTCTGGTGCAGCAAGTATTTGAAACCTGTGCGTTATTCACAACAACAAACCACCCCGACCATCACGCGGAACTTGGCCAAGGTTTACTGATGACTACTTCATTGAGACGAGCGTCGATAGACGAACAAGCAGAGCGGACATACTGTATAAAGTTTTAGCGGCCTCTCCCAAAGTTCTTGGAGGAAAAAAAGATCTTATTAGCCTTTAAGTATGCCTCATTTTTCTCCCAGGCGGAGGAATCGGGTAGTAGGTTTGTAAAAGGCAAAAACATCTGTCGAAAAATTACCCGAAGAGGTGTTCCGCCTTTGATTTTCACCCACTGAACTTTTATTTGGTGTTTAAAAGTTAAAAAAAAACAATTTCTTACTACTATCAAACGAAGTTCATTAAATTCATGTCCGCTATAATAAGAACTACGTTTAATCAAATTTTTATCAATATTCATTTTTCGTCCGCAACTAGGAATACTTACGAGTTCACAAATGTCAAAATTCTAGGCGATGGTTTAAAATCAATCATGTAACATAGATGGAGCGGGCTGTACGGAGCGCAGCGTTCATTATGAGATAGATGTAAGAAACAAACGTTTTTCTACCCCCTCAAACGAAACAACCCCAAATTAAGATGCATTGAGGAAAATCGTGGGGGAAGAATGGGAAATGAACACAGTAAAATGATACCGAAATGAGGGCAACTCCATGTCACAAATACTAGGTCAGGAAATCGAAAATGGAGGGGGATTGATTGATTATAAGGCTAATAAACATCCACATTCTTTATGTAAATACCAGCATATTTCTCGACGATTCTTTGCTGTGATTATGAGCACACATAGCTCAAATTGAGAGAATTACGCATTCATTTAAACCTTTTCCACTCGTTCTAAATAAAGCATTATAGTGTCCCTTTTCAACATCCGTTAAAATACATAACCACTAAGAGAAGAAATTTATAACCCTGTAAAAAGTCTGCAAATATCTTCATGTGGGGGCACTCACAACTTTAACTTCCATTGAAGCAATAATATTACGACACATTTGAAGAGGAATAGATTCTTTAGGAACGTATTAATCGTATAATCTTTGATGGTGCACATTCCTAATTTGCACTCCATTGACTACTCTGCGAATTTATGAGGTGTATACAAATGACCATAGGGAGAATATCTAATTATTGCTTAGTCTCTACATGGAAAAGATGATTTTGAGTATTTTATCACTTTCACAGGGGAAGATAGGCGATGCATTTTTGTCGGAGTATTACTAACGCGTGGGTATAAAAATGCTCCTCATAAAATTTAACTACGTAATTTTAGCCAAACATTTTTCACTGCGAATATGTCATAAGGTATTTAAGTGATTCATTAATTTACCTTATCCTCTAAGTATTATCCTCCATCCTATAAGTTGAACTGTTGAACTACACGGTTAATGTATTGCTCATAGCAAACCTAGAAAACAATGCTGGGAAAGCTTTAAATACCGTTTTAAAGATATTTTGAAGAAAATTCCACACTTGTTTGGTCTCTCACTGAGATAAGTAATCGGTATTTACAAGTTCGGCAGATGGAACCAAACTCTAATTCCTAATAAAAATAATTGCCCTCTTTACTAAATCATTTCAAAGTAATTTAAAGGTGAATGTAGTATCAGGTAAGGTCACTAAATCGAGTAACTGACACAATCAGAGATCCGGTCTATTCCCTCCTTCATGAATAGTTTTTCATTGAGTGGTAAATTGGCGAATGAGTAGGTATGAGCATCACACGACAGACAAGATGTAGAAATCAAGTGGGGCCGAGTACCCGAGAATGGGAAGTAAACGTCTCATTCGACGACAGGGGAGACCGCTCTGATTCTTTTACAAAGCCCGAATATGCGTAAAACTCACACACTCATGGTTGAGGTCAATATCCATTCATTGGGCCTTCCGCGGATTCCTGCGAAGTTTTGGCTGCAATAAAGTCACATCGCGTAGATTAATTATGAAGGCAATAAAAGAGGCCACGCCAGGATTTGAACCCCAGGCATTCTTGGTCGCAGACAAACACTCTCCCTCTAGGCCACTTCATCGATCAAGCGAAATCCGCGCCCAGTGGTTCTTACTATACAACGAAAAAAATTAATTCTAATGTTTCCTTTAAAAACTGGACCAAATAAAATGTTCCGGATTTTTGAAAGTAGTATTCAGAAAGTAAATAATATTACGTTAGGAGTAATTAAGAAATTTAAGTGTTTGAGATGATCTGTATGCACGAGGGCGGAAACTTACGTAGGGTTTCAAGGTATTGGAAATTCTCGTAAATAAAACTATTCTCCAGATGGAAACCATTCTATTCAACCAGATTTCCCATACTTTAACTTGAAAGTCACAGGATATTACGCCAAAATGTTAATTGTAATGCATCATATTTCTCGGAAGTAGTTTGAGGCCTATTAAAACGATGTTCATCCACAGCTATTCCCTGCACGCGGAAATACGTTTTATTGTAAGTGAATTTGATCTGGAGAATAAAAAATGTTTATGTCTCAACAAATAATGCTTTCATCGTATTGTTTCTTAAGTTTCAATCAAGAAAATGTTTTAAACGGTCCAAAGCTCTAAAAAAATATGGTAAGCAATACTACATAATCAACCACGACTTCGGAACCTCGACTGAGTGCGGATCCAAGTAAGCTCATCACGTTTATAACTCCTCGACGATCTCGCGTATGTAAACCTTATTAGTATGACTGTTTACATGACGCGTAAAATCGATATCCATTCATAGAGAGTTTGAATATTCCCGGTTTCCATATGCTGTCTCATTGTTGTCAAGTTGTCGAAGCAAAAGCGATTTCAATTAGTTCCCGTTTACGCCGCATTCAAACGCCAATGAGTTTTGCGTTAATTTTTTCCGCCACTGTACGTTTAATGTGGTTTGCAAATTTACATCTTCCAAAAAAAATCAATGGATCTCTTAAATCAAAATACAGTTAGTGAAAGGAGAATTGGCGTAGATCCTCATGCCATGTTGCACTATCATTGTCGTACTCTACTGATGAACAAATGAAATTCAGCTCTTTGGTTTATAATATCTTAAAACATTTAAATCTTCAGCAGTGATAAGCATCAAAATTAGCCTCAAAGAGGTGACTAGAGCGTCCATGGTGATGGAATGGCAGGATGGATACGTGGAAAAAAATACATTCTCTTTCCTATCGCTGATGACCTCGGGATCGGTGTTGGACTATTCATCATGACCCCCAATCCAAACAAAGCACGAACATTGTGAAACGAATGAAACTGCTCGCTTGAAATGACCCTCTTAAATATTGCTCCGATAAAATCTCGGATTATGGGTGTAGGACAGTAGTAATGCGGTTGCATTAATCCGTCATCATCATCGTAGATCAGCTGCTCCAGGATTGGGTAGTGGCAGTTCTCCAGGCTATCATTGTCTTTGCCAACTGCTTAATTCCCTCGTAAAAACTCCTAAAATGGAGCTCATGGCAAACTGTGCAATATACCATATGGTTGAAAACCGTAGAACTGCTATCGGTGAATCTGATTGGGATTAAAAACGAGAATGACTTTATGTACTCTTTAGCACATAATCCCTTTCTTTTATACCCGCAGGACAGCCATGATATCTAAATCTATGGTAAACATCTTCTACAGTCACGAGTAGCTATCCATAAAATTCCCCCAGTTATGTACAGTGTGTCTGGGTGCCGGAAAGGTGGGAACTCTTCTTCGTTAAACTTCATTGTCCTGTTATCCACCTTTGCGCGAAAAAAGTAATGTTGATCGTCTACAAAATATAAATTTGGTGGATACTGCTCTTAAAGTCTTTTTTCTTAATCGGAATGGTTTATTCGATACTTCGTACTCCACTCAATCACATACAATGC
The DNA here is from genome assembly GCA_963169105.1 of Ceriagrion tenellum. NCBI lineage: Eukaryota > Metazoa > Arthropoda > Insecta > Odonata > Coenagrionidae > Ceriagrion > Ceriagrion tenellum. Next base: position 90,552,623 of record OY720644.1, read on the forward strand.
AGAGACAATGGAATATGAATAGACCATGCACGAAATAAAAATTGTTTTGACTGCGCATTTTCAAATAAGAAATAGTTGCATAAAATTCTCGATGACAAAATTCGAAGTGGGATAAAAGAGACGTAAATGACAGGTATGGGAGAGTAGGAATTAGTGGTGAGAATACTTTTTCGGGAGGCCCAGCTATACTACAAATTCCAACGGGAATGCGTCGTCGGTGATTTTCCGAAGCATAAAATCGTATAGGGGGCTGTACCGCGTAATGTAATCTCTAACGCAATCTCTGTGATGCTTATACTATCATACATGTTACAATTCATACTGAGTAGCTGTAGTAGGCCCACGTCAAAACTACGTTGGGTAGTGATGTAATGCAGAATAATATTTCTTGCTGAAGTTCTGGTTCCGTCTATTGAACTGTTATAAAACATTTTTTCCAGCGGCAATGCATATTTTCATGTGGTTATTTTAGACACCGCACCGTACTTTGTTTTACTACGCACTTATTCAATGATTTGTGCGTAAAGTTTCACGTTTTTAAACACCTGGTGGTGCTGCTAAAACATTGAACCCAGGACAATTAATATTTACCAATGTGACTTATAAAAGTATCCTTTCGTAAATATATTTATTGAAAATTTTTGTGTGAGATAGATTGATGGAACTGCCTTTTTGACCGAGATTTGTTGACTTTTTGCTTTTCTTTGAATTGAAAGTTGTATAGTTAATTTCCAATTGTTTTCACAGTTAACTTCAGTGTTCATATAGAGCCTACTTGCACAAAATTCTACCACAAACACGATGTAATTTTTCATTAACTAATGAATTGTTTTATGCAAAAGCATTTCCGTAATGGTAGGTGAAATCATAAATAATAACTAATGACAGGTCTTTTTATTTGTTATACGAATCCGTTTTCCGGGATTTCCACTGCGTTGGTTCCTGATGAGGACGATATTTCGCCGGCTATTCTGTAGACTTCCTCAGGACTCACTGGACCTGAGGAAGCCTGCTGGCTAGCCGGCGAAATGTCGTCCTCATCATAAATCAACGTGGTGGAAACCCCGGAAAACGGATTTGACTTACATCCAAGCCCCGCGGAAGCCTTCATCAGAACTTCAGGTCTTATTTTTTTCAACAAATGTTAAATAATTCTAACATTTATTGAATGCCAGCACATTTATATGCTTGTTAAAGCTTTCAAAGGATTTGGTTTATAAAAATATTTTTCGCCAATGAAATTTTACGGTTTCTTTCTTTCTTTATACTTTTTAATGATATTTCGTTTATTGTATGTTTTATTGGTGGTATTTTAATCCGTAGTTGTACTTGAATCAAAGAGCAATAGTATCCTTTCAGAAGGAGATTTAATAAAGTTGTGATTGATGTATCATAATTTTAGTGCTATTGTCATGGAATTATGAATGCTATGCATTATTATTATTATTTAAATGTTCTTTGATCAAGAGAAAATGAACATGTTAAACCTAGGAGATTAGGAGATGGCCAAGTAAAGAGTTAGAGCGGGTAATGAGTGGCTTTCAAACCTTCTTTAACAAGAAGATTATCCTAATCATTATCATCCATTAATTCCACGTTTGGTTTTTATATAGCTCTTTAATCCACCCTCCTCTCCACCAACCACTTCATTTCAAAATAATTCTTCACTTCAAAGTCCTTGACTTGTCTGATGTTTTCTATTCTTGTTTCCACCCTTCAATGCATCCTCATTTACTCTTGTAATCAAAGCCGAATTCAAGATTGTATATATCCGGGGCTACATATGAATTAGAGGCCCCTTATGACAATATATAGCTAACATACCGTATGTCTAGGGCGGCTCGCGGCGCGATCCGAATGGCTGTAAACAATTCGCAACCCTGACGGCGCGAGAAAAGGCCCTCTCATGCCGTCTTTTAGTTGCTTTTTGTACTCTGAGGGGATGCACTGAAAAGGTTGCGGCTTAAATTCGCGTATTAACTTTTTTCCCTGTTTGAGACCCCAAAAAACGGGGTGCGGCTTATATTTGAGTGCGGCTTATATTTGGAGAAATACGGTGAACAACTCTGAATAAATGTGAGTAGGTATTTTTGTGAACGAAATGTTTTGATACAGTTAAAAGCTTTAAGGATCAACAAACAGAATAAATTGTTGGAAATTTTTTTTCTACAGTAACGTACATAATATTTTACCCACTTGGGTTCAAACTGGTTCCTTCTAATTCATAGTATCAATTAATGCTTTCGGAAAGTGCAATTTGAAAAATAAATCTTAAGTTATAAAATAAAAATGATCCCCCTCTGGAGGTCCCCGATAAGGCCCCTTGCAAAAGTGAAGTCCAGGGCTAGAGCCCCTTTCTAGCCCACCCCATAATTCAGGCCTCCCGATACTAGTAAGATATTTGTCGCATTAATGGAAATTGACTTTTGTGACTCATGTCTCGGATAGAAGCTCTCCACATGGAGGGATAAGTATTCTCAATTGCTGGAGATTTCATTTGTATTCCGCTTCCAACTTCGGTGTTTTATGGAGATCGCTTCGAAGCCTTGCCTCCTGAGGCTTATTGAATGGCGCACTAGGCCTTGAATACCATAGTTTGGTTGGGTAATTAATACCAGCGTCTACGTCAGCTTTATCTCTGGGCTTCATCCTTATATCTCCTCTGTTCTCCTTGTATCCGCATTGTCCACCTCTGCTCCACAGCAAAATTTATCGGGGATACTGTTCTCCCGAGGTAACTGATGCTTTTGCCTCATTAACCCCGCATCGGTAAGAAATATTACTGGTTAATGAAAGAAGATAGTGTGGAACACCGAGCTCATAAATCATTCATTCGTCGCTTTTGATCACGCGATGCACCGTATTTCAAATATTAAACTACCAGGATATACGCAAAAACTTGAATAAATTTGCGAGTGTTACACATGAGTAGAATACTACTCTATTCTCACATAAAAAGAAATATCGGGCGTAATGTAGTTAAATTTCAACATAATGAGAACGTATTGCGATTTTTCACTGTTAAAATAGATTAATTGCGACGCAGGTTTCGATGCATTGTAGCATCATCATGCTGTTTATCCAAGCCTAGGACGTAAATAAAGGTCTATTTTACCAGTGCATATTTACAGTTTCCGGGAAAGTAGATTTTTTCGACTATGGCTTCCATACATATAGCACACCAAATCGTAGGTCGCAATAAATCACATTTACCGGTGGACAATTTTAATTTTTTCTTCATCGCCCAGTTCTTGTTTTAGCATGATCTAAGATGTTATTTTTCTGTCTTTCCTGACGTTTCTGATTGTATGCATTCCCCAGCTATCCCAATTGGCCTCTATTTGCTTATCACCAAGATTCTCTGTAGCAGAACGTGATGATTGCTACTTATTTGAGATACTCATGCCCTAGGTAAAGCATACCCAGGCGGGGATCGGGCTCGCGAATCCAATATCAGCAGACAAAAACTTAACCCCGGTATGAATTTCAATTCCAGGCAGCAATGTACAAAATATAGATATTTGCTATGACATATTGAGATAATATCTCACTTCTTGGAATGTGGAAAATTGAAAAATCACCCAACTTTACCTCTCCGTATTTCTACGCAGTCACTATTGCAATGAAATTGAGCAGACTGATAATCGTAGACGATGCGCACTGCTGCCCTCCATTTCCTTCAAAATCTCCATGCCGTTAAATAATTTATAAACGTTCCTCTGTAAATATATTAACTGCTGAGGATCTTCGATGCTCCGTGGCTCGTAGGATGCCACGTAGGTGCAGCTTAAAATGAAATATCGGCGGGCAACGTTGTTTATAACCTCTCGGGTCTTTTTGCAAGACTCAATCTTCCCGATCGTCGGCTGTTAAGTCCAGGTGTGTGATCGTCCGGTCGCTTGCCTTCACCGTTTTGAGTGACGGCGTGATGGCAATCGCCGATGTGTCTTCACATCGACACTCTCAGTCGACCGAAGTCCGGAAGATAGTGTGCCCACCCTTGTTGAGAATCTGAGTGTTGCGGAAAGGAAGGAGACTGGTGGAAGCAACAGGTGGTGTGCTGTAGACTGCGAAGGTGGACAAGGGTGGGTAGGACTGATGGAGAGGACTTTCCAGGGGGAAGGAATAAAATAATTAATGCCTGTATTATTTTCATACATTATTTTACGGTTGGTAAATAATCTATCCTTTTATTCCATATATCTGCAGTTTATGCATTTGATATTACCAAATTGAGCATTTGATGAAATTTTTAATTCCTGGGAAACAAAGATATTGCTACGGAAAACTTGAAAATATAAAAATAAATGCTGTGAATAAGGTCTCTCCAGTCTTAGGAGACTTCAAATTTATTTGGAAAAATAAATGTATTGGCCAAAAATACACAAATCGTATACATAAAATGTATTTGAAACCCATCATGGCATCTAGTGTGAAAACGAGAGCTAAAAATATGCGTTCACAAAGAAAATTGAACAACAAACGCAACCGATAAGAATGATCGCAAAACATAATTTAGGATTAAAAAGATATATCGATTTATAGAAACGGATAAGAATAAACGACCTCTTCAGATCGTCTACTTTGTAGTAAAGGCTCCGATACTGACTTATTGGCGAAAGATATTTCCACCGCATTGCAACAGAAAACAACGCAGGAAACCAGTAGAATATCACCACTGATATTTGCAATGCTATCGGAAACAAGACTTTTGGCGTTACAAACAAGTGACTCGCTCACTTTAAGAAGAAGCTGCGGGAAATTTTTACAACTCGAAATTTATTTGTATTTTAAATTTCGGCCTACCTAAATTGTGCCATAGGTTAGAGTTATTGTGTGATAAAGGCAATTATATGCAAAACAACAATCAGACCGATGCGGGAACAAGACTAAGGACGAAACCAAAAGACTTTTAGGAACCAGAGGAGTGAAAATCCGTTGGAATATTTCAGGTAAAACACCTATTTTAAATATTTTAAATAACGAGAAGTGAAAGCATCAGGAAAACCTGCCCTGTGAAATATAACGACGAATGATGAAACTGGAGGAAGCACGTATAAAATGGTTTCTTGGGCAAAATGGGAGAAGGAAAAATATTGAATTCATAATAAATTTCAAAATTACTCGGCACTTGTTCATCGAGTTTTATTCTTAGTCGACCGGTCCGATTTCATCGCATAGGAGACATCATCAGGTGTGGTGATGTCGCCTATGCGACGAAACCGGTCGACTAAGAATAGAAATCTCTGAAAAAGTACCGAGTAATTTTGAAATTTATTCAGAATGGATTTTCACAAAAGGAAGCCGGTCACCAATGAAATTAAGAATATTTAAGATTAACTTTTTTGTAAATACTCGCAGCTCATGATTAAATCTTGTGAAATCTTTTGGTATCTGCGATGATTTTTTTTAGAGCAACAGTTTCACCGTACTATTTTGCTGGCTTCGTTAGGCTTATTGTTTCTTTGCCGTTGGTGGTTGGGTATTTATAGGTTTGAAGAACAATGGTCTTTAAAATTTAAACTTTCGGCTGTCAGAAGGAATATGCGTAATCATTTGTAGCTGTGGAAAATCGTATGTGGGGCAAACAAAGAGAGCCATAAGCTGTAGACTTTGAGAACATGAAAGGGCAATATCTAAGGAGGACTGGTATCACTCTGCCGTAGCTGAACATACATGCATGGAAGAGGGTCATACTAAAGACATCAAGTCCGCGAAAATTCTATCAAAAGAAAGCAGCTATTATCCACGGCTCATCAGAGAAGCAATTGAAATAGTAAAAAGACCTAATGACCTGAACATAGATGATAGGTATAAACTTCCATTAAGTGGAAGAGACTTTTGGAAAAGAAAAAACGGTCAAGTTGAGCCCTTAAAAAATTAACTGCTGAAATTTTAAATTTTAAAGAAGACCATTGTTGTTAGAACCTATAAATGCCCAACCACCAACGGCAAAGAAACAATAAGCCTGACGAAGCCGGCAGAATAGCACGGCGAAACTGTTGCTCTAAAAAAAATAAAATCATCGCAGATACCAAAAGATTTCACAAGATTTTATATTTAAGATCACCCGAGATAAAGTTCGAGGCTGAAGAAGAGAGGTCTGCAAATCTAGAGAAAGAGGGCGGTACGATATGGAGATGGGATCATCTGAGGGTATAGTGAATATAAAGCGCTGGACTTTAAAGAAAGTGTTGGAGTAGAAGAAAAATCTTCCTGCGATGGAAGCTCTTATATTGATCGGTTTCTGATTCCACTACCCGACCTCCTCCGCCAAGGTGTGTGGTTGGGAACGCAATGACACATTGAAAGAGACAAGATACAAGGAAAAGAGGAATTAGGAGAAGAATGGAATTGCTGATTCTATTACTCTTCGTTCCTCTTTCAGTCGTGAATGGTGTGGGAAGGAGTTCTGGTGCCTATTTTTATAATGTTGAATTCCACCTCTCTCTCTCATTTTGTTATTTTCGTATGTTGAATAGATGTATTGCTGGGGTAAAAATATTATTTATTTTTCATTAAGATACTCGTGTAATCTGAAGTCCAAATGTGCTAAGCACTCGAGTACCTGTAAAACTTACTATCGGCTGCATACATATCTTCATACGTTTAACAAATATATTGCTGAGGTTAAAATATTATCTATTTTGTCATAAAAATACTCGTGTGATTTTAAGTGCAAATAAACTTAGCGCTAGGGTGCTTATAAGCTTTTCCTCGGCTTCCAACCTGGTCCCTCCATCAGCTGCAACACTGCTACTCTACCAATCTCTCGGTTCTTTTCGCTCCAAATTACTGCTGATCATTAACTCTTACAACGTACGAGTCCTTTCTCGAATTTTCGATCTCGTTTCCTGGGAGACGAGGGTTGGGGAATCATAATGCCTTTCTGATTTGAGTAGATTATAGTTCCGTATCTCATATTCCGGTGTATTTTATCAATAAAGTAGCAGGCATATTTCTATGTCGTCTTCATACTTAGCTTAGCACACACTAGGCTTGGGCTGCTTGAGAAATTCAGAACTGGTGTATTTCAAAGCGACACTGAGAATAACATCATGACCCCTCGCTTCATTTCTAGGTCTAACAGAGGCGATAAAATAATAGAGATACACTGCCAAACAGGTACAAAAACTCGTTCTTTCCGCGCACAATAAGCGACTACAATAAAAACTGAGCTCCTCTAAATACACTCCCATAATACAAGTCACCATTTCACCTCCCAAAACCTAATCCCTTACATTTTTACACGGCTAGTGTCCTAACACCCCCTATCACACGCTCATGCTGCGGCTCGCAGAGTGGTATGTAGATGTAGATATAGATATCCTTTTAAGTTCTATGTGGAAAGCACTTCAGGTGTATGTTGGACTATTCTCCGGCTTCCCTATATAATTCTTCATTTTGGACGAAATTCGAAAAATTTCTTTCCTATCACCATCTGGGTTGCTGAGCACTGAAAAAAGCCGATGAAAGATCTGTCATCAGCTGTCCAAATGACTTGATATCTAATCGAATCTTCAACTAGAATGAAGAATCTGACGAAGTGAGAATTCCTAGAAGAGTTCATCATGAGATTACGCCGGAAAAGCGACAAATCTTTCGTGTCTTCAAGTTTGGCATTTCGTCGAATGAGACGTTTCACTGTGAGTTCCCTTATATCATTCATTAAGAGCGAGATCATACCGTTTCCGGAATTCTCTTCACCCTTGGTGAATTCTCCAAAGTTAACACATGCTTATCCGCCAAATTGCCTTCTAAGAGTAAGTTGTGCCTTGAATTTTCAATTTCCAGAATCAATGGTGGGCGACTGATATTTCAGAACACCTTTAATTTGCACCTTATTTGAGGTATATGATCTTCGTCATATAGAGGCATCCTAAGTCCTTTTCCACATTAATTTTAATGGGATTATTTAATTAAATGACATTTTAGAGAGAGTTTGAAAAACAGATATGCCCACAATTATAGCCTGTTACATGTTTTTTATTTTAATTTCACCATTCTGATCATTTTTATTTCACCAAAAATCTCTTGTTTTACTAAGATAACGGTTCGTCTATTTAATGTTACGTTCGCCAACGAGTTATAAACTGAGTTAAGATAAAATGACACGAATTTCCATCGTATCTAATATGAATATTTGGTGCTCCATCGGATAGATTTTTATTACATTTGTTTGAGGTTTAAATTTAATATCAACGGTGATGTAATAGATGTTTGGCCTGATTATAATTCCAACATTTTGAACATTTATATTTCACCAAATATTTCTTGTTTTACCATGATCATGGTGTATCTATCTCATATAACGTTCGCCAACGCTGGCAATTACTAATCTTCTATTGAAAATATGTTCCTTTCCTGATTTTTTTGACGAGACGAGACTTGCGAGTCCGTAGACCAGACTCATGACGAGACTTGACTCTTTTTCCTGATAACGAGGCTAAGACGAGACTGACCCCAAGTCTCGTCACGCAGCAACCCTAGCGCGGACCGTATGATGTTCCGCGTTGCTCTGAGAGCCTCCATATAAATTTTCACGCGGGAAAAAGATGCGGTAATCTCCATTTCTCCGCTCACTCCTCGGCCTGGTCATGTATGTCGCGGTATCACGAGGGAGAAGGAAAGAGCGGCCAGGTGTGCACGGTCAGTCGATCACGAGATAGGCACTGAGGGAAGAGTCAAGCGGAGGAGAAGTGTTGGGGAGGCTTAAAAGGGACGAAGAGGCGTTTAACGTATCGTAAAGTGGGGAGAGAGGAGGGAAAGAGATTGGATACCTTCCCGTTCCTGCTTATGCACAAGAGTGTTTGGCTCTGAGGGAGAAGAGGAAAGCAAGAGATGATAGAAAGAATAGAAAGAGGAAATTAGAGAAGGGGTGAATACAGGGTTGTCCAGTGGGATAGTATAGGGGAAGAGGGATGGATGGGCGTGGGCTAGGAACGATTCATTGGTTACCAGGGGCTGGATCTCTGTGGCGACCACCGCAAAAACTTCGTTAACTTCTAATGGTGGCCTCCCTTAAAAGTCGTCGGCCTGCCGCATTGCCACGCCATTAGTTTTCCTGCCCGCCATGATTATTTAGTGCTCAGGGAGCCAGATAAGAACCTGTGCGATTCGACCAGTGGGTTACGGTAGTAAAATAGGATAGGGAAATTAGAATTCATCCCTCGTGCTGTATAGCCTTGACCGCCTTGATTATTTAGTTTATAGTCACTACGATAACTATCAGCAAGATTGGATCAAAAAAGCGTGAGTCTAGTGTAGGCAAATTAGCATTCACCCTTCGTTTAGCAAACTCTCAGTCCTGACAGATGATCATGGTGGTTTGAATTTGCTTTTGGGATACTTATGCCGTGAAGTTTAAAAAAAAATTAATCAACAATAGTACTGGAAAGGATTTGATATTGGTATTAATATTCATAATCATATACTTCTTAAAGTATTTCTTATTTTAATAAGAAATTTCATGATAGTCGCAAATACTGGTGTCCCCTGGCTTTGATTCTGTCGTGTAGTGAACATATTCAAAACATTTGATGAACTATATATGTAGTTCGTTTCTCAGGTCACCAGGTTTGATCGAGAGTTTTGTTCGATACGTGATCTTGTCCTGGCGAGGATGCGGTGCTCTCATTCATACCGTCGCGAATATTTTCAATCTGTGGCAGCAGATGAACGTAACAAATGCGAAAACGTTTTCATCTACTATAAATTTTAAGATCGAAAAACTATTGAAAGCTGCAAACAGGATAGGGGCACGGGTTTAAAGTAAAGCGCTCTCAGCAACTGTAAATGGTAACGTGATTGACTGATAGCCACTAGGTCCTACTGTATGCGAGAAATAAATTAGTACCCCATCAATTATGAAATCAAGTGGCATAGTGATTATATGAGTGGCCGCACTGATTAGTAAGCATACTTCAGTTGATAAAGGAAAGCTTTCGGGTGAGCATCCTGGAACTTTTGTTGCATCAAGCATTGTGCAAAACGGGCTTGAATCTTGTAGAATGCCCCGCCGGATGGATCATTATTAAGAATCTTCATAAATATTTTAGACACAACACGAAAGTAAACGGAAAAGGTAGGTGAGGTGATCGTAGCTTGATACTAGGAGGTCAAATTTAAGGCTAATGATGCTACAATATTTTGTGACACTCGATTTGCAGTTTGATACGTTGGATATTATTCCACCCTCACGCTGTAATAGGCGAGATTGACAACAAAAGAGAGAGATGCGTTGTTAAATATGTGATTTAAGCTTCATCTTTTCTCACCTACAAGTAAAGACTTCCTCAAAAATACATTAAGTCTATATTTTTCCAAAACATGCCTTAATATTCATCTATTTCTAAGCCGAATTCCCTTTTGCTATTCACCTCCTTCTCATGACCAATGTCTGAACTTCACTCTTGCGGCGGTTAACATGGTGGCGTGGTGATGTGTTTTTACTATGGTAATTAATATCATATGTCAGTTATTTTTTGTATTACTCCTTTCACGGTTGTCGTCATGTCCTTATTTTCTTCTTTTATTCTTTCCGCGTAACTTTCTCTCCATTTTTGTGGCCGGTGTCCTCACGACTTCCCGCTCGGTTACCAAGGAAACTCTTTGATGATAAGCAGTAATTTCTGGATTTAATCTAGCATATAAGGTACTATTCTTTTACAATCCCTGCAGCTTACTGTGGTAATATAGAGAGCAATACATGATTGCCAGAGCGAAAGAGATATGGAATGATAGAGTACTCTGGAAAATAATATACAAACACACCCAGATTATGTGGTTAAATATCAATTGTTATAGATTGTAACATCTTGTAATTTCCGCATGAGAATTTTATTTTAACCTTAAGTTTAAAGGCTTAAATTAAACCTTATGTAACCTTAAGTTAAAATAAAATTCTCTAAAAAATAAAAAAATGTGGAAATTACAGTGTTTCAATATATAACCATGAAGTCATTCCACAAAGGTACGCCTAAAACTATAACTTTTATACCAGTAATCAAGCTCTTTTGACTCTTATCTCTGGAATGGAATATCATGATGGGTACTTACGAATATAAATAGCTATCACTTTCGCATTCCTGCAACTTGCAGTTAGTTTGGGTCTGGGTTGAGCTCACCTTCTAGAAAGCCTGCTGTGGTGTGAGATTTACTCATTAAAAGATTTTTCATTTTGAGTTGGTTTTCTGCAAAGTCTTGGTATCCATAAAGTTGCACATCGTGGCATTTATTTGGCCGTCGAAAAATGCTAGCTTTTTTCATTCCAAACCCCCCAATGTATCAAGGGATCGGATTGGCGTTTTGCCTGGAGTTCAGGCTTTTCAGCCGGAGGGTTTGGCTTCTAATTTGGATTGTGGCGGAAGTTTTCCCGTGAAATCCCGAGCCATAATATGGTGCATATGTGAATAGTGCTTCAAATGTAATACTTCTTTCTGATGGCATGTTTAACTGTGGACCCCTTGTCTCCTCTAGCTATATTTTAAACTTCAGGTTTCCCCCTATCCTTCCTGTAATCCCTAATAATGCGTCTCCAACATCCTACTACCTCTCTACAATGGCACGTATGTCCTTTGGTTTTGCATCTCACCCCTAAGACGAGCTTAAAACCCTCGAGTCACTTGATTCCTCCAATCTCAGGGATATGCTCTTAGTAAAGACTTACATTTGTACTTCACCTCAGTTTTCGTGGAGGAAGAGGCAGATCGGTACTTGAATTACTTCTAAGTATGCTTACTATGATATCACAGTGAGGCAGATGGTTTTCCAAAATTAATCGGTTTCATCATGTTTAGCTGCTCCCAAGTGCTAAAAACTGTAAAAATGTTTAAAAATGGTAAGAGTATTATTTAATCAATGACTGCCAATCATTTTTTGCTTAATTCATCCCCTTTACCACCGTTCAGAATATCACTCCCTCTTTCCTATATTCAATATTAAATGATGCCCGCAGATGACAAAATGGTCATCCTTCAAATTCGATTTAAATGCGGAACTCATTAAACTTGATGGAATGCCACAGAGTAAAAATTTAAACAAACCTAATTTTTTCTAATGTTACATGATCTACATAACATCGCTTTTTTATTAAATTGCTTTAAATATGCTCCTAAATTCAATCAAGGTATGATTTACGTGCTAGTTGGGATCCCTTGATCTACGCCATGTATGCGACCTATCAATAATGTCCACCAGCAGGATAATGGAAGACCTTTACTCACTAGAGAGTACTAATAAAAGCTGAGTTGATAGATATTAATGATTAAATGCATCGTGCGCAGCGGATTCCGAAAATATATTATGTCATCATATCAATTCTTCTATTCCAAATTGGAATTTTTCAGGCCTCTTGGTAGTAAAAGATATTCCTTTTACATAATAATAATTTCTTCTTTTCCGCATTGTAATCAAATATGCAACCTGATTCACCTTGATAAGGCATCTTCGGGTACATTTTAAAGCGTAAACAATTCTATATTTACTCAGAGAAATGTTTAGAAAAATGGGGATGTTGTTTTAGGTTGAGGAATGGAGCCGAGAAGCAAGAGCGAGAAGACTGGGGCTACAAGAAAACTTTAAGCATTCAGAGCAGGGTTGGAGGTTGACTGAAGATTAGAAGTACACCGACCCGATCCCGGGTACTGGGTGGGATTGGGGAAGAAGGGAAAACAAAAGAATCGGTGGAAGGAAAAATGATGGAGTTATACCTTATTAAGTGCTAAAAAGTGTGAAAATGAATAAAAAATTGTGAGGGGATTAACAGATCAGTTACTGAGGATATTATTGGATCAGCGATGAAATAAGAGAGATACATTGCCGAACAGTTAGGTGGAAAAACTCATTCTTTCCGCGCACAATAAGCGACCACCAAAAAAACAGCTCCACTAAATACTTTCCCATAATGCTCGTCACCATTTAACCTTTCAAAACCTTATCCCTTTCATATCCACCCGGCTGGTGTCCTAACACCCCCTGCCACACTCCCATGCGGCGGCTTGCAGGGTAGTATGTGGATGTAGATTAAGGTTACGCAGTTCGCAATTTCAAATAACGAGTGGGGAAAGTACAATTATTGCCTTTTAAAATGGACAACTTGAATTTCTTTCAGCATTCATCATCATCTAAATCCTACCCTGAGAGCCGCCGCATGGGCACGTGGCCGGAGGAGTTAGATAAAATGATCGCAAGGAATGAAGTTTGTTATATTTCCACCCTATTTATTCACATGCCGCCCTAGGTTTCAACAATACTTATATCCTTCATGTTAAGAATGAAACCACTTAGTTTTTTCCACCAATATATTTGAACCACAAATCAACAGGTTTCGGCCTTTTCAGGCCATAATGAAGATCTTGATAATGGCCTGAAAAGGCCGAAACCGGTTGATTTGTGGTAAAAATATATTGGTGTTAAAAACTAAGTGGTTTCATTCTTAACATGAATCGTAATAATTTCCACAAAGTGAATTCGCCAACCATTGATTTTAATATTTATATCATTATCGTACTTAAATGTTGTCTAAGCCTAGGTTGGTGAGTGAAAATAAATTGTTTGAAACTATGACAAAGTTTTTTTTCTCGAGACCATGCTATTTCCAATGACAACAAGATATCTCCGGGCTCATTGAACTTTATATATAGAGTGTAAGGGACCAGCCGTGTAAGTTATAAGGTTTTGGGAGGTGTAATATGACATGCATACATGCCAATCACGCCGTTCCCTTCCGGGGTAGGCTCAGTCACTAAGTGCCACTCATAAATACACATTTGTACTCCTAAATCTGCTTCAATTATTTCCTCCGTACTGACATATCCTTGCAAACCTCTTTTGCTTCATTTACCCCCGTACACTGCTTCATGCTCGCCTTCCTGTTTTTAAGACTCCTAATATTCCTCCTCCAAAGAATTCCCTCATCCACATTCAACCACAGCTTTCTCGACCTACCTCTCCCTCTCGCACCATTAAATTCACTCTAATAGATCTATTTCGTCATTCGACTCTCATCCATTCTCTCCACATGGCCAAACCAACTAAGCACACTCCTTTCATATACATATATCCATTACTGGAGCATCTAACCAACATTCATTTATTATCCACTCATTCCTGACCCTGTCCATCCTACTTTTGCCGCAAATACTCCTCAGATCATACCCACGGCGTTTAGTCTACTCTTATGCCAGCCCCGGTGGAGGCGGAGTAAAGTCATCGCCAGCTTTATTGAGGGTCGCGGGTCGAGTCACCCCTGGGTGGGTTTTTCACCGCCCAGGGCATGGATGTATGTCAAGTTCTGTTGGTGCGGTCCCTGGAAAACCTAATGACAGGCTTAGCAGCCTATAGGGATTCCAGGGACATACGGGCCGACAGAATAGTCCGGCAAACAAAAAAATGTCTAATGTCTCTTATGTCATATATCTAGGTATTCACCCTTCTATTGACATTAAAAATTCAACCCCTTACCTCATTACTTTCGGAGTTATTTGCCAAAAATACCAGCCCTTTTATATGGGAAATGGTACGTGAATGCACTACAGAGAACATTATTTACAACATGAGGTATTTCTAACACTTTGATGTCGTAAATAAACTAACAGCGTGTAGTTTGTATGTTTTCTGAACTATTTTTGAAAATTAATCATATCGTTACCGAAATAGGTTCTTGGGTATCACAAAAAACCTTCCGTTTATAAGGAGTTCCTAACGCACCGCGCGAAAAAAATGAGTCAAGTTAAAGACTTATTTAGATATTTTCATTTAATTAATTACCATTTCTTTCATATAAAACTATATTATTGCTCCGTTACCAATGCAATATTTAATTCACGTGTCCTACAGCTGGTGAAATTAAAAAGTGTAATTCGTATATGGTTTCTATTATGACTAGGGAACTATCTCGCTCGGACTACCTTAAACGCACCAGTTCCTACCAAGTGGAGAATTTGGTTCCCTCGCTAAATTTGGTAGTCTTTTATTCGTATTCCAAGGTTTATCTGCTCTTATTATCGCGTCTTCCTCACGCGTCCATCTTCCGAATAAGGTGTGTTGAGTGTGAGTTCGTGAACTGCGGGTTCAAACGGGAGAGGCCCGTGTGATTTTCACATGAGCAGGTCAGGAGATTCTCCGAAAAATAAGTTAGTCGTGCATTGCTTTAGAAAGGGAAGCGAAAGGTCCGCAATCGCTCAGGGTCTTAGCAGAGAAAGACGATGAAGTAGGTCACGAATGCAATGGATCCTTGTGTCTTCAGGGTTATGTGGCGTCTCAAGGACCCTCCCGCCTTTTGTGTCTCACAAAAGTGCATTTCATTCGTCACAGCTCTTCGCAGTTAAGATAAGTTATTACGGTATTCTTGCGGCTTTTTTCCCATCCATCGTGTACACCAGTGTCCTTCAACATTCTATTTTACTAACGTCGCCATGCTAATTAAGCTTAAAAAAGCCATTATTTCATCATTCATCTCAAAGTATATTGCTCTATTCTGAATAGGATATGCAGTTACGTGAGATAGAGACTACTGGTATTGAGGCATATTCCCTGCTTAATTATATCTTAAATGAAAAAAGTACTGGGTGAATAGTGAGTGACTGGAGCCATATTGTGTTTGAAATCGTTGCTCTTCAAAAAATTTGTTGGTTTGTGATTTGGAAACATTAGTAAGCCACAATATCAAGGATTTCCCACAGTTCCATATGTGCGCTACTAATAAAGATCGTTCAAGTAGAATTAGGCGTAATGTTCCGGGATTATTTACTGTACCGTGTCCTTAAATATTTACTTTTTCTTCTAATAATGAGCATTACTCCCAATTCGGCAGAGATTTATCATATGTACTTGATACACTGTTTACAAAAATTATTCCGTGAAAACAGAAAGTAAAAGTCACTTTGTATATTTCCACGGAAATAAAAGTGACATGACGAAAAACATACAATACTGTGACAAAAATACTTTTGCTAAGTGGATTTTACTTTCTATCATCAAGGGTGAATTCTGTCATGTTACGCCGAATAACAGTCGTTTTATTAAAATTAAAATCTGTCATCTTGAAATCAGATATTGACTTTTGTAACTTAATAATTCAGGCTTCACTTTGTGGAACCTCTCCATATCGGAAATCAAAAGCTTTTATGTAATGGTCCACGGACATCCGTGGACCATTACTTGAAAGTTTTTGATTTCCGAGATATTGACTTGCTTCAGAAAAGTCTCCAGATGACTTTTTCGTGATAAAGCTACCTAGTTGCAAATTAATCGATCAAAAGTACTCCCAATTCGGCGATGATCAAAGGTTCAGCGGAAAAGAATATTTACTGTGTAGATGATTGAACTTTTATATAAGTAAATTGTTTACAGTAACATATCCCCCAATATTTTCAATTGTTCCTTCTGCATTGCATCCGTTGAATCTGGTATTTGCATGAATTATGGTATGAACTGGAGAAGAACTAAGAAATTGTTTATCCAAGTTTTCAGATAAAGCCAAATATCTCGGAGTAACCAAAACTTCGGACATATCGAGGAGAATACACAAACCAAATGCAGCACAGCGTTAAAGAAACTAGGATTTTTCCAGGGTAAAATAGGAAGGTCCTCGGATGGAAAAATGAAAGAGCGGTGCTACATCGCTCTGGTTAGGCCACATTTTGAATATGCCGCGAGCACTTGAGAACCTGGATCGAAAGATTTAACCAAAAAAATTAATGAAATACAAAGGAAACCTGTGCCGTTTGTGATAAACTGCTACTAGCGAACATTTGTTTCATGGCTCTTAGAGGGATTATGTTGGGAGCCCCTAGAGACTCGGAGGCTACACGTTAGGCTTAGTTTGCATGAGAAATTCCGAGCTGGTATTTTTCAGAGCGACTTAGAGAATATTATTTTGATGCCGCACTTCATTTTGACAGAAGCGGTTAAGTAAGAGAGATACTTTTTCCAACAGGTGCAAAAATTCTTCAAAAGTTCTTTCCACTCACAAAAGTGATCATAATAAAAACTGAGCTCCACTTAATTCACTCACATTATAACGCGTCACCATTTCTCCTCCCAAAACCTTAAAAACCCAAAACTTTCTCCTCCCTTACATCGTTACAGCTGGTGTTCTAACACTTGCTGCCACACGCCCATGCGGCGCCTCGCAGGGTAGTATGGAGATGTGGATCCAGGGCGTAGGGTCGATTTACTAATGACTTGATGCTTAGGGTTAAATAAAACTTTCAAAGTTTTGTTAATTCCTGAGCATGGAAAAGTTTTACAAAGTTAAGGCTGAAACTATTGAATTATCACTTAATATCGCATAGCCGTAGCTGTTAAGAGTTTCTGAGCGTGGAACTTCAGAATATCGTCAGATCACGTTTGAATTACCTTCTAAAGCTTATAAAATTAACACCATGCAGGATTTTTTCCACTTACCGACGTCGGGTGGAATATTTTAAACCATTTGCCCTTTGCATATCTCTGTTTACCCATCAATGTATAAAATGTTTACTGGGCTTCAATCATCTATAATGGGGAATCATTTAAGTGTCATCGGTGCCCATTAAAATAATGACATTCCCCTAGCATCAAATCAGCTGGAAAATGCAGAGATTTCTTATTGTTGTCCATTCCTGGCGAGGAGCGTAGGCGAGGAAAAACACCGAAGGCGCAAGAATAGCACAATAATTTTGTACGAGAATTTCCACGTTCTACTCGTCTGCATCGGCGAAGAATTTCTCCCTCCCTGTCTGGTCGTAATTCTCTGTCACTCGAAGCTTAATAGGCATGCGGGTAACTCGCGACCCACGCGGTGGATACCCGGGAAATATATATCTCTGGGTCTTTTTCATTCTTTCATGCTTGCTTTTTTTTCGATGTTCTATTTTGCCATTCTTCCCGCCTGCACCAAACGATTCTCTCCCTCTCTCTCTCCCGATTGTTGGACGAAGTGTGCACATCAATTTCCTCACGTGCCATGCAGTTCGGATTGTCCTACGCGGAGGAGGCCGGCCCCAATTACTTTCCCTCTACGGGTCCGCTAATTCACGCGCGAAAACGCTCAGTTCATCGTTTTCCTCCTCTCGTTCAACGTGGGGCAGGGTTCACGGCGCTCCGTGACCCTTCTCTCCCTCTCGCCCCCAGACTCCTTCGGCGAGCCCACCTCTTCCTTTCCCATGGATCCGAAGCGCAGTCGGCCGCTCGAGGGATTCGGGGCGCGCCGTCTTCGTTCGGTTTCTTCGCCCACGTTTTCCCGGTTGCCTTACGCCGGCCCGACGATCTCCCAGCTCTCCGCCCGCTTTTGAACATCATCGAGGCGCGGGCAGATGATGATCCTTCGGAGATCGGGAGTGTTTGCTCACGGCTGCTTCGCAGCCCGCCCATGGACGTTGGAGTTTCTCGCGTCTCGCGAATGGCGAGGTCACACGGCGGGGTCCTCAATATTTTTGCACGTAGTACCCATACCGATTTCCTTATTTTTTCAACTTAATTTTTTTCCGTCGACGCTTCCGCCTCCTGTATGCATCCGTGGGGCCGTGCGCCTTTTCGCAATCGTTTGTACACATCGCTTTCGAAAATAATGGCGTAATTTTTTGTCGATGAATACCTTTTACTAATACCACTTTTTATTTAAATTAAGCAACCCGGGTTTCAGTGAATAATCACCATCATCAGGCATTAATTGAGATCTGTTTATCCTATTGTGTCCGTAGTTACGTAACGGAAGGGGAGAAGAAGTTTGAAACGGAAGCCAGATTAGGGGAAAATGAAGGGTAAAGGTATTCGTTAATGACGGTGTTGTCTTGGTTATTCAATTTTTTTTAAATTTCTAACTGCTCTCTTGAATCTAATTCGCGGCGGTCGTTGCATAATTTTAGTATTTTCATTGTAAAATCACTACTTTGGCTGCTACATATACAAGTGGCGTAATTTTTTTTACCCCCGCGCTCTTGAAATGAGTGTAATCCGAAATTTATCTAGTGGGTGGATGTAATGAAGAGTTTTCTCTCCCGATAGATCGTTTCCCGGGCATCGCGTAGGGAATCGCGCTTGCTATTTATTTGCGTCACGTACCGCAGTGAGTTCTGTGAGCGGCGTAGTCGCGCCAACGACTGACATCTTTTCATCGTTTCAATATTAACTTCAAATTTATAGCGGTCGGAAAGTTGGATATTTGAGAATGGCAAAAGATTTGTGTATCCTGGTATCCTCATCATCATCTGGCAGCCTAACATTATAAAAATTCGTTTTAACGATGCATGCATATGGCATATGTTAAAACGGTATCATTATCATCTTCAGGTGGGCATACCTTTAAAAATATATTTTTTGGCTTAATTACATATTGCATACGGTTTTATTGTGTTAGGGTCAAATGGTGTTCCATAAATTAAATTGAACCTCAGTTATACTTAGAGGTGAAATTGGTCATCACTATTTGAATAGTGCCATCTTTGAAGTAGTGTGAATCTGGTAAGCGGCCACCCATGAAATGAAGGCCGCTAGAGAAGGTGAACGCTGGATGGAGTTAAAGTTTTCATTAGTTATATTGAAAATTCCTGAAAAAAGGACGTTAACAAAGGTGACCGCTCAAGGGAGGTAGCTGCCGAGGTAGTTTTCATTGTAATTTAGATTTGAATCAAGGAAACGGCCAGTTTTGGTGATTGAAGGACTCACTGTTATGAGAGGAGTAAATTACATATTCATGTGACAAATTAGATCGAACTCTGTCAAAAATTTCAACCAACTGGTGTTTGGTACGCATTTGTACTATGGAGATAATTTAATAAGTTATCTTCGTGAATTTAGGAATCACAAGGTGGTTCCATGTAAAGTTAATAGATGCCTCCACGTTTTTATATTTTGTTATGCCCCTATTATTGCTTGAGTTTCGTATCTGTGACATTTCTAGCATGCTCTGTATGTGTACATGATTGTCTCTTCAGCTTGATGTCTAATCCTTATAACATTACTAGTTACGCATAATTTCTTGGGTTTATGGGATAAAACGCCACTTCGCAGAATTAAATGAGAACATCTTTTATTACGGAAAAATTAAAATAACTTTGTTAACTCCACTTGCAAGATTTTTTTGACACAATTCTCAATGAAATGTAACAAGTGGAGTAAAAAAATTTATTCTAGTTCTACCGTGATAAATAACTTCATCCTAGTAAAGCCTTCAGCCGTTTCTTGTGTATTTTAAAGAGTCATATTAGTCAAAGGAATGTATATAAAAAACTAACCTAACTATCTACTGCCAAGAAATTTCATCCAACGACGTTGAATGCATTACAAGTATTGGTACCGTCTCCTCGTGCTATCGTCTCGTTCAACTTCTTTTGGTGGAATTTACGTTGAGAAATATGTAATGTAATCTAGGTCAGGAATCAAGCTCTAGCAGATGGAGAGATCCGTCTCTGATAAAAAATTAGACCGATTGATCTATCGTCGCATTTATTTCTGCTGGTTTTGACGATTGATGATGAATGTGGCTGCATTTTAGTCTGTGGATTGGATAAATATAGATATGAGATAGAAAATATTCAGATGATGACTCCAATCCTTTGCTAAGAACAAGACTGCCAATTTTTTAGGAAGAACTTTTAATTTATCTTGATTTTTCTGCCCGCGTACCTTTAGTCGGTGACATAACTTCGGGAATCAACACACGGCGACAACCAGTTTAGAGTTCGTTACAGCGCTATTTTACCCTCCAGTTGACGGAGTTTTGTCATTTTCTTCACTGATGACACTAGGACCTATGGTAATATTCTGAAAACTTCTAGATTGATCCAAGACGGTAGCTTCACTGTGCTTGCGATCGACCGTACCCTAGTCGACTATTTTACTAAAAACAAAATTCCTCGTAAGTAGCAATATTTTTATTTTTTAGTTGTGCAAGTTGGATTTGGTCGTTGGCGCCATTGATATGCTGAAACTTTGGGCCCTTTAAACTGATCGGCGAGCTGACTCACGTAGTCCAGCGTAATGGATATTTAAATGATCCCGATCCCTCATGTCATTCATTAATATTTCACTGAAAATTATGTTGAAGCTCCAAGATGATTAAATCGGTCTTTTAAGTCCCCCAAAGTGTAAATTTATAAATGGGCCAATCTCCGCTAGGAATAGTATAAAAAAATTTGTTCTTCGTTCTTTGCATAATCAATCTATTTATTATTTTATGTTAGGCTTTTGGAATGTAAACGATGATATGCTCTTCAACATTCCCCAACATTTTCATCATCATGTTACGACGTCATTATACAAATTTTCTCTTGCTGCAAAACGAGAAAGTATAAAAAGTTGTGTTCCGATTTTTAACGCTTCAATATTATACGAAATACTTGTGGACCATTGTATCATCTTTCTAACTCAATTTTTACAATAACTTTCATGTTTTCAGATTCACCTTCTCTTGGTACATTGTTGTATACTTCGTTAACGCTTCGTTCATTACGGTTTTGCTGTATTAATGATATTTTTGCATAAGCCATTAGATGCTTGCGACTTCCCAGTGTGACTGATGGTGTTCTCTTAAACCTGTTCTAATTTTATTGTGGTTTCCTCTGCATCCACTTGCTCTGCGATGAAGGTTAGATTATGTGTAAAATTGATGCTAATGATACTTTTTATGATGCCAATTCCAAATTGCCTTTTTTTAGCAACTGATTCAATGCACTTATTGCTCGAGGCCGCATAGTTTTTTTGTCAACTGTCGCAACGTCATTTGTGTATCAGATAATGTTCCTTCGCCTCTCAATCACCTTCGATCTTCAGTCCATCCTCTATTTCTGCTGCTATTCATATGGATTTCGTGAGAGATTTATAATCGGTGGCATACTATTCGAAGCAATTTAGCTAATATTTTAATCCCTTTCTTGTCAGCTAATTTTCTTCTGCGCCTAAATTAGGTTTTTCACTCAAAGAAGATATTTCTCTTCTCGCTGTATTCGAAGTATTCCAAATATATAGGAAATAGCATGAAACCTTAAATGGCAGGTCGTGACCTCACGTGACGCCTGGAGAATGTGTGCTGTACTTCATTGGTATTTACTCTTAAGCCCCTTTCTTCCGAGAATATTCCCATGTCCTTCACGAGGAATTGGTAAGCATGCTATAAACTAACGGATGTGTTCAGTCATGGATGTGGAATGCTCATGGCCCACTGTACGAGTGAAAGAGAGGTATTGACCTTTACGAAACTGCAAGACTTCAGTATTTCTCTCATTTCGTTTTAAAGTCCTAGAATGTTAAAACCTGCTGGTTTTTGACGTAGCAAGCAGGATTAATAGATATATGTGTTTACTTTGTTAGTTTTAATGGAAATAAAAATATTCATGGCTAACAGTAAAGTTTAATATGCCAAAGCACTTTCTTGTGTGATTTCACAAAAGTGTTTGGTAACGTTTTTTGAGTATCTGTGGTGTTGTAGCCCGCCTGCCCTCAGTGATGATACATAGGTGATAAAAGTTAGGGAATTATCATTCGGTGACAGCCATTTTAGAGTTCTGTACTGCGCTATTTTATCCTCCTGATTATGCATTTATTGTTTACATTCCTACTGGCGGCTTCCTCATTTATACAGTTTAAGGGAATTTTGTTCTCGTTTTTTTTCGCTGTTGACATTTGGACCTATGGCAATCTTCTGGAAACTTTGCTTTTTGTAACTGTATTTGTGGTGTTTATCTTAGAAAAGCAAAAATATGAAGACCTAATAATATTGTATCTTAAATAAATGCTCTTTTGTTGACCACAACCAATAATCGCCGAACCATGATTGTGTAAAAAGCAAGGATTGTGTATCTTTTAGCAAACAAGAGTACACTTGCTAACACTCTCGTATAATTTGCGTACTAATGCTAAATTCTCACCTATCTTACAGTCACGATTACCCTCTGTTCTACTCTTGCGATGATAGCCGTTAATGCTTTATTGTCCTGTAATCCGTAACCCTTTTTTCTCATAATCATTTGATAGGCATAAATTTAATTAATAAATGAAAAATGATTCATTCGTTTTTGTGCTCTTGCATTATTCTTCATCTCCTGCATTGAACAGAACTTCATTTTTCTTTTATTATAGCTTTTATTTATTAGCTTTTATTTATGTGATTGAAAAAATAAATATACTTAATATGTTATTTTATGGGTTAAAATTTATGTTAATACATTAATTAATCCTCAATTTTAAGTTCAAAGGAGATTTTTTTTAAAAATTTTAGGAGCTCTAGGCAGCCTCAAAGGTCACAGACCTGTGGGGAGGCTGCCTTTGGTTAATTGCATGCATTTCCATTTGCAAAATTAAAACATAACTTTGCAAAGCATACATAAGTTACAGCATAATAGCATTTCAATTTCGCCGCAAAAAATAAAAATAAACAATGACAAACCAATTTACAATTTTTTCTCATCGAGCTTACATCGCAATTTCGTACAGCGAAATAATGCTGTAATACGCTATAAGATAGAATAGCTGCGGATTTATGATAAGACAACAGTATTTTATATATGTAAATTGAATGTGCATGTGCTCAAATTCTGAGTTTCTCCTTTTATTTTCCATTTCGTTTCTTCCGAGCCACGCCCTCGCTTCCGTACTGGCGATCCTCTTATCTCTCTTCTCCGCGAGATTATAGTTGAGTAAATTATGAGAACATCCTGGCCTTTTCGAAAGATAAACAGTGGCAGCGCTCTTGAGCAGAACAAAGGGAATCGCGAGTCGCGAGGATTGCTGCGCCCTTTGGCACCTTCGTCCTTTCCCTTCGTCCTCTCCTTCCTCTTTCTCCATCCGTTGCCTCTACCTCCCACGCACCTCTCTCCTTCCCTCGACCCTCCTTCGTCCTCTTATTCTTTTTCCCACCCCCTTACCATCTCGCCACCGATTCCACACACCGACTCACCAACAATTTGCGACATGCAGCTCCACGCGCCGGAGTAGAAGGCGTAACACTCATCCAACGGTGGAGGAACGTGCCAAAAAAAACGAAGACCCTTGGAATAGAAGAAGTGGCACAGACGAGGGAGTACAACTGCCTTGATTCTCTTTTTTCCCCACGCCTGCTTTTATTTTTGTTCTCTCTTGATGCGAGAGCATATCCCTTCTTCGAATGCTAGCGTTTTTTCTTTTTTTTCTTTCGCGAAATTTTATACGCCCGTGTTTGCCGAGGTGTTGACATTAACTCCCGAAGAAGGTGGGGCTAATTGCGGCATTCTCTGTAATTTGCTGGTTTGTTTCAGTCCTTGAGAGAGATTGTCTCTCGTCTTAGTGGTGTCATTGTTTTATTTGGCTGAGTGTTTCCATCCTTGATTTATCGGCGATGATGCTTTTCCCGTTAAATTTCTCTCCATAGTGTTCTCGTAAATCATTGTTCCTGCCAAGCATTAATATTACATGGGACGTTGTGAACTATAGCGTTGTTTCAGGATCATTTTTAAACTCCATTTTTACACGAGGTGATTGAGTTGAAATATAATTGTGCTCAATCGAGAAAGGCGGATCATCAATGATCCACTCAGGAAATTTTAGACTCGATATTTTATGGTCCATTTTAAGTGTACATCCAACTTATCAACTCTGAAGAAATCCATTAATATTTCTTGATACGCTCACTTTTCTGAGACCGGTATCGACGATGGTATGTTGGTAAAATTGATATTTATCTGACCCGGAAATATTTTTTGTGCATATTTGGGGCGAAAAACATTTCTTTTCCAGCTTAAACAAATTTTAGTTGATTAATTCACCAATTTTAAAGTACATGTCAAAGTCTAGTCGTTTTTATGAATGTAGAACTGAACAAATCGTGGTTTTGAAAATTTTCTTTCATTTTCTTTCGATTTGTTCTCAATTATTTTGATGGAAGGGGGCCAAGCAGAAACGTGATGAGCTCCGCGTGGATTCGTGACGACAGAATCTATTCGTGAGAGGATGAACCACCTTCACAGCTCGGGTGATGAGACAAATGAAGCGCCGACGGTTGTGTCGAAATAATTTGGAATGAGGTAACTCGACTCTCTGAAGAAAAATCACGAAAATCTCCGCCTGCTTTAGGACGGTGCAGTAAAATGCATATTGAGAAAGTTTATCCTCTATATTTCATCGAAGATGGCCTCGAATAAAAATTTCGACGGCATTTTTTCTTCTTCTTCTTTCCTGGAATAGGCTATCAGTCTCTTCCGGCTTCACTTTACCGTCTCGTCCTCTTTTCGCTTTCGTGTTTCGTTTCGACGAAAGTGTTTCGACACTTCTTTTACTCCAAAGTCTGCTTTGGATACCTTTCATTATGCATTTGAAGTACTTGCTCTCTCCAACCATCTTTGTGCTGTACAAACCTATGAATCACACATTTTAAGCTATACGGGACTAGCCACGGAGTTCCACTTTTACGGAGTCACCCGCAATGGACAATTGTGACAATTTCCACAGAGAAAAAAATCATCCTCCTTGACCGGGATACGAACCCGGATCCCTCGATTTCCGGCCGAGTACTTTAACCAGTTAAGCTACGGAGGCGTCCTATTTCCCTGTGGATTTTAGTGACCTTAACGGGACCAGATGTCCTCGACTGCCGGACATAAAATGTAACAACCTGTCCCAACTCTGCGCTGAGCGCCACTGCCCACGAGGAAAGATCGTACTCTGAACGCAGAGAGCGAAAGTCTCTGTGGAATTTCGCACAAACCTATCTATATTAGACTGAACAAATAGGTGTCTCTAATTTCATTACTCACATGTTTCACATAGAGCCTCGGAACGGGTTTGGATCCAAAAGACGACAAAGGTAAAGCAAGGTATTTTCTCTAAGCAACTCTTTCATAATGTACGTGACCGTCTCATCTGTAGTTTAACGAGGACTATAAAGTACTGAATTTTTTCCCATTAAGTTCTTGGATTTGAGAATTGAATTCGTATATTGTTTTTCCATTTTCTGTAGTTCTCGTGGATAGTTATTGTTGTATCATGTGTCAGATCTTAATGCCTCCACATTTATTCATTATCCCAAAAACAGCATATTATAGACCTTTTACTTTGGGTATGATTACACCAACAACTTATGATCACACATGATCATGTCCTGAGTGGTGTGAAATTCACCCAGGAGGAACTCGAACCCGCAATCCTCGGATTAGCTGGCGAGGATATTTATGAGGTTTTTCATATATTTGTGTTTGACTTGGATGGAAACAAGTAGAATATTCTAGGTGTTGCTATTCAGTGTATGCAGAATAAATAGAAAATAACTGCTTACGTAATTTATAGATCATTTGGGCATCAAAAAATTGAGCAGGGTTATACTTCTTGCGTGGAAATAAATCATAAATTACACTGTAATTAATGAATTATTTTTTTAATTACGTAAAAATGTTGTCAAGTATCCTCGCAAATAAATTGCAAATAGATCGTAAAATAGAATACCCTCATCATTGTTGAAAGTTGTTACTCATCCTTCAACAGTGTGATGGGCATGAGAAGAGTACAGAACAAAATGGAACCTGGATTATGAAAAATATGGCGTTACACTGGTGTATTACGTTCCTGATATTGAACTGATGGAAAGAAGTGTAATCCAAAATATATTGACTGAGGATATATATTTCAAAAGTTGTTTAATGTGTTATCCGATAATTTGATGAAAATGCCAGCTTAAGCTCTCAAAAGTGCGTATTAATTGGATACCAGGTAAAGAAAGAGAGACGGGAGAAAGGTCAAGAACTAGAGGGAAAGAAGGTGTGTGGAGGGCAATGGCAGTAAAACATTTTATGGTGGAGATGACCGGAAACAGAACATAGAGGGATGGAGAAAGGTTTGCCATTGACGGCTGCAGTGGCTTATCGACGTCGTTCTGTACATATATCAATGTCGCTTTCCACTCGAGCTTGATAAACTCTAAAATATTTACCTACACTTATAATATGCTTACCGTAGGTGACAAATATGAGGATCATGAAATCAAATTCCATTACCCAAAAACTTTGTCTACACTAACTTAATCAGGAAATGCTATTCATCATTTCCTATATTTTCACTAGAAAATAAGAAATTAGTAACCCTTACATAAATAGCCATTTATGCATCACAATTTCTAGATGTTTTTACTAATACTTTCTGGTCGTGACCGTAATGACGTCTAACTTGATAAAAATACTACGCGCCTAGATGGATTCAATTGATATCCAGACTCCAAACTAAGTATCTCCGAGTAAAGGAGGAAAGTTGATGGAGCTGAGAGAGTCCATTGATGTCTTTTTGTCAGATTTATTTTTATTTTATGCCTTGAAGAATTTTTCATTTCACGGTCATGTGCCGTGAGAAAATCGGGTGTCGGCTCAACTTCAGTGATCCGGTTACAGCATAGAAGAGGTATGATTGCGGACCTTGGGAGGGATGAATAAATAAGCTTGCGGTCAGGTAATTTCTCATGAAAATGAGAGCATGATTGCTGCAGTGGGAATACGGAGTCAGAAATGACATCAGTGGCACGATAACGGGAAACTTGAGTCCTGGTGAGCGTGTGAGATATCGCCCGGAGCCAAGGAAAAGAGCCCTCATTCTTGCTGATAGATATTGAAACCAATAAATTGGAAATGATTTGGATGATTGGGGGAACCGAGAAGATGAAGATAAGAGGAAAGGAGCGCGAAGGCAAGGGGAAAGAGAAAGGATGACGAATTACAGAAGTTAGTTCGCACCCGAAGGGCTCTTCCTGGGGAATATCAACTGGATATAAATAAAAGGGTGAGGGAAGATTTGTTTTTTTTTACGGAAACAGCAGGGGGGATTGGAAAACGCTGGGAAGAATGGCGTATACATTTCGATTGAAAGGCCTGAGAAATAGGTTTTCCGACTCCTCCCTTCGGCGTTTTCACGCAAGACATCGAGTTTACAATCACTTGTGTTTCCTTTTGAATCCTGGCCGATAAATATATTACAATATTAAAGATGACGATGCTCGTATTATTCCTTTTGATGTAACCTTGCCTAAAAATCTGTTATCCTTTCACCAATATCTGTATACATGAGAATAAATTGTCTAATTCAGTGCTCTTTGTTGATAAACAATGCATTGCGTACCAATGCCGGCGCTATAGTAACGGAGACAGAAGAAAATGTTGAAATATTAAGAAACACTAAGCATCTCCCCATTTCGTCTTAGTAAGTTTTCAGAAAGCACTACGTCATTACTACTAGAGGGTAGAAAAGCGTACCATCTGTCATTTACCTTGTGAGTTAATTTTAGTGTCTATGCTCTCGGTATAAATGTTTGGATATACTATTTGTTGTTTAGATATTCATTGAAATATTGACAAGAATGAGTCTTACAACTTAGGTGGATCCTAAAAAATCGCAGGATAAAATCATGTGGGTAATTAAAAATAATTAAAATAGATTTAGTGCACGTCAAACGGAGAAATGTATGGAGAAGGTCCACAACCTGTTTGGTTCACAACCGCAAATGGGCATTAAAAAGAATTACTGGTGGAAAGAAGGAATACGAATTCGTGGAGACGGAGTTCTGATTTATGCTCATATCAATAAGCATGTTTGTCTGGCCTAGCAAAACTTATATCCTGCATTTACAATCAACATTCTCTTCTCAGTATTACCGTGGAATGTATTTTTGTTTTTTTTATTTCTTTGCATATTATTTTTTAAAACCTTTTTGATTATCTAGACCTGCTCTCTGTATTTCTACGTCGTATTGAGGTTTCTTCGATCTTCTCCATTGATATCGGATGATGAATGAAAACTATAACATTGATAGTGCATTGGTAATCAGCTATTTTCTCGCAACAGAAATGAATGAATATACAATTTTACCAACGTTACGGCACAATGTCTGGCGAATTTAAAGTCTCAGAATTGGAATGGAAAGTTAATAGGAACTATTGGTGTCTCACAACTACTGGAGGGAATGAGGTGGGACCCCCTTGAGACTAGGAGGTTACCCGCTAGGATTAGATTGCTTGATAAATTCAGAACTGATATTTTTGATAGCGACATAGAGAATATTATCATGACTCCTCACTACATCTCTAGGTCTGACAGATGCGATAAAATTAGAGAGATGCACTGCCGAACAGATAGGTACAAAAACTCGTTGTTTCCGCGAACAATAAGCGACCACAATAAAAATTGAGCTCCACTAAATACACTTCTATCATACGAGGGTTGCCATTTATATTTCTGGCCTAATAATAAAAAAACAAATATTTATGATCAAAATTGGTTTCGTTGTTTTTCAAAATATTCTCCATGAAGATCAATACACTTTTGCATGCGTTCCAACCAATTTTCAAAGCACTTTTTCCTCTCCGATTGAGGTAACTCCAAAACATGCGTTTTGAATTCATCAACCGCTTCTTTGGGTGTCAAAAAACGTTGACCTTATAATTTCTTTTTGATGTTCGGGAATAAAAAAAAGCCATTAGGTGCCAAATCTGTGCTGTAGGGCGAATGACCCATCAATTGGATGTTTCGACCGGTCAAAAATTCCTTTATTTGAGCCGATATGTGTGAGCTCGCATTGTCATGATGAAGAATGATCCGCCTCTTCTTTGACTTTTTCCGAATTTCTCCGAAGACTACTGGCAAACAAATGGTCGTGTACCATTCAGAATTGACCGTCCTACGATGCTCTAACGCCACTGTCGCCAAGTGACCGGTAATGCCGAAGAAACAGGCAACGATTTGCTTCGATGTGCTTCTTCCGCGAGCAACTTTTGTTGGATTTGGCTCGTCTTGGAAGACCCAAACAGTCGATTGCTGTTTTGTCTCGGGCTCATATGCATAAATCCATGTTTCGTCACCTGTGGAGATGTTATACATAGCCTTTGACGCACCTCGAACGTATTTTGCCAATATTTCCTTGCACCAATCGACACGAGCCTCCTTTTGAGCGTTTGTCAGATTATGCGGGACCCAACGCGAACAAATCTTTTTTACGGCCAAATGATCATGCAATATCTTATTGATTCTTGTCATACTCATGCCCAAAAATTCCCCAATCTCACGCTATGTCACATGACGGTCTTGCTTTATCAGTTCACGCACAGCATCGATGTTTTCTGGCACAACAACCGATTTTGGACGACCTTCAGGGAATTCGTCCTGGAACGAACGTCGGTCATGATTGAATTCGTTATACCATTTTTTAACAGTGCTGTAAGATGGTGCTTTATCGCCGTATAAAGAATTAAGTTCATCGACGCACTCCTGCCGTGATAATTCACGTCGAAAGTTATAGAAAATAATCGCACGAGAATGTTCGCGAGTTAATTCCATTTTTTTGCCCGAGATAAATTTTTCAAGTTACTCTAAACAACAAAAATCGCGCTCAAATGACAAAATGTTTGGAACAAGGTTATGTTCAACAATGTCAAGTTTCCAATGTAAACGTCAAATAGCGCCTGGCAACGCTTATTGTTGCCAAGGCCATAAATATAAATAGCAACCCTCGTACATGTCACCATTTCATCTCCGAAACTTACACCTTTACACGGCTGGTGACCGTGGTGACCCTACCACACGCCCATGCGGCGGCTCGCAGGGTATTATGTAGATAATAATTGTAAGGATTTAATTAGCAGCAATTTCAATAGCATTAGTGGCTTGATAATGAGTCTTAAAATAGTAGGTTGTTGATATGGTAGATCGTCCTAGAATCCTATGGTGAGTATAGTCTCGCTTCAAAGTGTGGTGGCAGTTCTTTCTGTGCTTTTTCCTCAGGTATCCTGACGTAACAAGAGAGCTGGGGCGTGATTATAGTTCTTCATAATGCATGCGTAGGCGATTGTGCTATTTTTTAATGTACTCTTTAGAGCAAAAATGGAAATGTCATTCGCCAAATTTTATCGGGTGCATTAAATCTCTAATCTCAATTGATAGATAGCGCTATTTGAGCAGTAAATATAAGCATTTCTCTTCTGGAGCTGTTTCCGTTTTGGGTTACGGTGACGCAAAAGAAGGAACTGTAATCCCACTTCGGATATAATGGTCTACGTGTTTTCGAGATCTTAGAAACCTGATTAGATTGCCATGCAGGAATGAGCGTAAGAGTTTTGGTAGTTAAACTAGATATTTTTTAATGTCTTTTTTAAGCAAAATATCTAATTGTAGTGTCATTTTTGAATTATTTCTCGATACCTTTGATAACAGCCTCCGCTTTGGTGTACATTTCCCACTAATGGCCAAAGATTTCGTAAATTATAAGAATTCATAATGAACAAAACTCCTAAACGTCCGTTGGTTGGCTGAACCCATGAAACTTCATGCTTAATTGGCTATTCGGGGATTTATCTGATTTTATGAATTTACCATTCGTATCGGGTCTGAATACCATAATTATACATCGGGTACCCACCTGCTCATTCAACGCTAGTAAAACTAGGGAAAAATGTTAGATTATTGATGGATGGCATTCTATTTCTGTGGCTTAGGACTAATCTGTGGACTTGATTTAACTATGGAATGAAAAGCCAAAGAAAATGTACATATAACACGTAAAAGCTTGGATTACTGGTTTAAATAAGGAGTTTTCAGGGAAAGTATTAGGACTCCTATTTCTGATTGCATACTTTTTTGATATTCTTATGTTTACAATTTAAAATATTAAAAGAAAATCTCACCTCCCTCATTGCAATAAATCATATTACTGCCTATTTTGTTGCATACGGTAGCTATAACCGCATTAAATGAGATACATGTATTGGTCATAAATGAATGGCATTAGATTATTTTGATCGACTAAAGAATGGGTAGATAAAATATTTTCTGCAGATAGGAAATGAGAAAAAATAGAATTAAGATTCGTAAAAGCTTTAATTATTGCTATGTTTTGGGAATTTACTGGGTTATTCCCTTAGTATAAGGCCTTTTATACAAGTCGTCTACTGATTTCGGTAATTGTAAAATATTTTTGCACGGAAATATTTGCCATTTGAAGAATCAAATGATTTTCTAATTTTCGTCGAATAACAATGGAGAATAATGTTGCCCATTTAAAATTTTCTTTTTGATTAGTTAGCCAAAAAGATGCATTGATTACTTTAAATGAGAAATTAATTACTTAAGTGAAATGAGTTGGAATAACTTATAAACGGATGGAAATAAGATTTTTGAAATAAAAGCATTGCCACGAGAACTCTTGTTTTTTATTTCGGTCGATTATTGATGACTCTACGATACAGTGTTCACGATTTGAAATATTAAATGATAGCACCATTTATGTCCACTTACGTACAATTGAAGCGTTAATCAAATGTGGTTGCTTTAGATGAAGAAGAAGCTTTGGTTGAATGAGAGATGAAAGATAAATTAAATAAAATAATTTTGCATCACCTAGAAAAGGATAGAAAGAAATAGTATTACCGCAATATGAAAAAAAGAAATATTTTCACAATTAATTATAGTTTTACTCATTTGCTTCAATTAGAGATTGACTTGGGAGAACCCTCGTCTCTGATTTTGGTCACTTTTGAGTAGCAACGCTTCGCAATGCTCGCCAGAAATAGTAAAAAAATGACTTCATTTATGTCTCATTGCTAAAGAGAAAATGACAGTCTATTTATGATCCATCGAGAGCGGTAATTACTAAGGATAAAGCAGATGATTCCATTGCATTAGATGGGAAATTAATTAAACAAGGTGAGTGTGCCTCATCACCTCGAAACGGTTGAGAAAAATGGAGCTTGAATTTTTGATCTCCAGGTGTGGTGAGATATGGCGAGACGGGAGTGAAGGCGAGAGACAAGAGATGAGGATTTTCTTCGTGCGAGTGATAAGACAGGGGAAGATGTACCGAGACAAAGGAGGGTGAATGTGTGACGGGAGAATGGGAGCGGGTAGAATGCAAGGCAGGAAGCTTGAAGTGGAGAGATGCTGGGTCCAGGGATGGTAGAGGGTTGGGGAAAGGCTGAGACGTCAAGGATCCAGCGAGATGTGAGCATCCTCGCGTGGAGGGAAAAAAGCAGGCATCTAACCTGCTGAGTCTTAATATATAATCAGCGTCAAGTGTGGAAGTGGATAGAACATTTCCCTTTTTTTATCGCTCCGTTTCAGAGAGTGATGCTAAGTATTAATTCCGAACGACTGCTTGGCACGACCACGCGGACGTAAATAACAATTGGTGCTCTAATGGAAAACCTGCCGCGGAACCGCGCTACACTCAAGTGATTTGTCTTGAGTTCGATGGGAGCTATCAAGGGGGGGAAGGGTTTGTAGCTGTGGGTATTCAATGCCTCCCGAGCCACCATGAATGAGAAAAGCGATCACGGCCCATGCGTTACGCCGCGTGATCTACGTTTTTTTTGCTGTCCGCTCTGTTGCTCTTCCAACTTCCTTCATTTCCTATAAAAGGATCGAAAATAATGAAGCCTCCCCGCTCATGGTTCGAAATTGGGGTCATTTATAGCCGGCACTAAGTCAGGGTGAGGCCCACATGACCTTTATCATTAACCGTTAGCTCCAATTGGATGATCGGGGGGATTAGTTGCAATATCCTAATATCGTCCAGCAATTTCAATTTGTATCGGTAAAAATTTCGTGAGTGGTTTCAATAAAGTCGACGTTTTATTACTTACGGGAATAATGAGTTCTAGATTAAAATCGATGTCAATACATGGGTGACGTCTCCTTTGTATGCTGAGAATCCGTAGAATAATTAGTTTCCGTGTGTGTTTGACTCTTCAGATATGAGGGAATCCTCTTGTATTTCGTAACCACCTTAAGGAACTTTTTGATTTTAATTGGTTCCCGTAGGACTTGTCATATAAACAGGAACTTGTACGTCTTGTTAATAAGGCCTATCGTGTAGAGTTACTTCTTGGGAACGCGTCGACGCGAGCGAGTATTCGATTGGAACGTCTGACGTGTGTGTATATCTTCGACTCGATTATCTTTATCGATTGCTATGGCTAGCAAATGGGGACCAATGTTTTAATGACTAATTAATCACTCGCGGCAGTCCGTGAGTTTGCCTGCTCCATCACGATGCAAGGACGAGAGCGACTGTTTGTTTTTATCGTTCGTGACTAATTTTATGTGTTGCTCCTTTTAAGGATTCCTTGTTTTCAAAGCAAAGGCCTTCACTTTAAAGTACCATCTTGCCATAAACCTAAGGGCATCAGGAATCAATGATTGGAAATAAATTGTGAAGACGCGTCGTTCACTTACGTGGCGGAACATAGTATTTGTCTCAGTTCCGGCAGTTAAATAACTATGGAGTATACCCTCACGTGGGGTACTTCGTCTCTCTTGGTGACTTTACTCCGTGTTCTCGTGTGTGCTTCATGTATGTTAGTTTTCAGAATTCTTGGTCATGTAAGCCAAGCCCTATTCTCTATCTCCATTTGGGTTACTTATTATGATACAACGTTCTAACCCTTTCCCTCATAACGTGACTCCATTTATAGCTTTCTGTTAGGGTGTCATATATGAATCCTCCTGTTAAAGAAGGATGGGTTTATAATTACTTCACTGTCCACTGCTATTAAAAAATTCGAGATCTATTTTTGCCCTTGTGGCGATGAACCTCGGATGTTTAATTTTTATTGCCCCATAGCTTGGACCATAAAGTCTTTTTACTAAACTGAGCATCAATTTTTGCTCTGAGGTGATTGAAATAAATGTGTAGGTATTATAATTACGGAAATAATTACTTGGAGACAGTCAAGGATGACAGAATATTGCAGAATCGCACTCCACAGCATACTTTGAAATGAGCCGTAAAATGCTTACCTTGTGGAGGTTATTAGAATATATAGGGTACTCTACTAACTTTTATAATGCTGAGAAATCTTCGCTAAAATGTCTGAGCTCACTGATTTGGAGATTTATAATCCTTGAATGAGGAAAAGTTGCGGTGGCTTCCATTTGTAACTAGTAAGAAGGAAAGGACGAGAAATCATTACTTTATGTGCCGGAAAATATATCTTTAATGTAGGAAATATGTATCGTATTGCTTCTGTAATAGAATTAAAAATTGGACGTTTACGCGAGCTTAAGCATCGGTGTCTCATGGAACTGACGCTCAATCCTTTTTTTAATTACTTTAAAATAAAGTGTGGTTCGTCCGTTTGGCTATGTGGATGGAATTGACGAGAATCGAATGAGGTAACAGATTTAAGAATGCGGAGTGAAGGGTGCGAGATGCGGGTTGTGTGAACCGCAAAAGTCACTCCTGGTGGAAGAGAATTTGAAAAGGAGTAATTCTGGAAGAAATGAGAATAAGATTTCGTGTATGTACCAGTGCTTGAATAAGAAAAAAGGGGAGGACTTAGTTAAAGATTGGGCATCATGCTGGGTATAATTAATAGAGTCCTTTTCCTTGGCCTAATAGGAGTGGCTAAGTTCTTTGAATTCGTCTGCTTGGAAAGAAAACGGTGTGATCGGTACGTATCCATTGAATCCAACTATCTGATTCATCATCTCCGCGATAGTTTACGATAATCCTTATGTAATCGCTGTCTATCTGGCTGGCCCACTGATCCCGTTTTTGCCCTATTTATATGTGATTTAAGATGCGTGAATGCCTCTCATTTATATGCTGGTGATTCGTGCCTAATTGCCCGTCTCTCTCGA
Source organism: Ceriagrion tenellum (assembly GCA_963169105.1). Taxonomy (NCBI): domain Eukaryota; kingdom Metazoa; phylum Arthropoda; class Insecta; order Odonata; family Coenagrionidae; genus Ceriagrion; species Ceriagrion tenellum. The sequence continues at coordinate 90,588,179 of OY720644.1, forward strand.
TGCAATGCTGTTTGAGTGTTCACTTCGGCAGTCGGAGTGATTTTTACACAATAACCACTGCCGATAACAGCCGAACGAAATCGTAAATAATTGCGTTTCTCATCAGCGAGTGACACGAAGTGCGTATAACACTTTCCCGAACGTACTTTTTATGTATTATACTCACCTCTCACCCTTATAAACCTCTCCTTCTCTTACAAGCGTTCGTTTCTCGCATCTTTTCGCCCATTACTCCTCCCCTTCATGCCTCGCTTCCATTCACGAACGTGTCAATTTCTTTCGCCAGCTATCCTCTCAGTCCCTTCGCTTCTTCCCCCCCCCCCCCCCCAGTGTTGGGAACCTTCCTTCAGCCATCCAAGACCATCCGTTCATATCCTGCCCAGGCGTGAGGGGTAGTTGAGGGCTGGTTTGTTCAGCATCCGTCAAACCGCCAATCTCCTTTCCAATCCTCCTTCATTTCCCACTCCCGAGGTGTTTCTAACGTGCCAGCGGAGATACAAGACTCCTATGAAGCCATATAGGGGGCGTTCTTGCATGACTTTCTCCCAACGCACTGTTGCGACTAAATGCTATACTATAAATTTGGAGTATCCTTTTTAATTCGATATCAGTAGTTACGAATTATCAAAAAGTAATATAGGGCTAGTAAGATAATTGTCTCTGTATGATTCTGAAAAATTAAATATACAAAGAAACTACAAAATGCAAATACAATTGAAAGAAAACTAGCCAGTGCTTGAAAGCTGAGGTTGATTAGCTGCAAAGCGATTTAAATAAGACCGTTTGCGGTGTGAGTTGGTGAAAATTTTTAATAGTTATGATTGAGATAAAACTTCATTGATATATATAAATATTTATTGGAATTGAATTTGATTTTTCAGTCATAAGTGCTATTTTTAAGACAAATATACATCCAGTGATATATACAAATGAACAGTGATACCTCTATTAAGCGGCCACCAGGGAAACATGAGATATTGGCCATTGAAGGAGGTGACCACTGTAAGGAAGCAAAATATACACCGCTTATGTGTACCTCAAAAGTTGTACCAACTAGCCGAATCCTGGGTTGGTTTTTACAAGTTATTTTGCATTTGAACCAAGTTTTATGAATCCCGAATAAGATGTTTTAAATGAGCGCAGGAAAACAATGAAGTAACCCAGGCTATGTTCAGCGCCAATAGTAAATTTTGTGTGTCGTTGCCAAGTCTCAGCCACTCGCAACGTTTAGAACAAATATTAAAAAGGAACAAATGAAATATCTCCGAAAAAAATCTTCATGTAGGCAAGTTATTAAGGGTGAAGTTGAAATCCATGATAACGTTCTTATTGCTGGGTGTAATAAAAATGAGTATTTTTCAGCGACGTATCTACCATTAAATTTGTGGGTTAGCGGATACGAAAGCACTAATCAATAAAATTATGATTATTGTGTTAAAATTATTAATTTTGGTATGTCAACGCATTCAACTTGGTATTCCGTCCTCGGTGAACATAACATAAAAAGCAGTCATAAGGAGTTCATGGTTAGGGTATCTGGCAAATACTCGTATACCATTCTTTTGTTTTGTAGATTAGACTTTTTTGTTTTCTAAAGTTGTGATTTCAAATCCCCACTCAAAAGTGCTATAATTGCCTCTAAAGTGATGCATCAGGGTATATCCAGAGAGGCCAAATAAGTTGCTCTGTATCTTATTCAGTGAAGTTATTGCCTTTAGCCAATGCCTCTTAGCCCGTGGTTCTTGTACTCAACGCTCATATCACCATGGTAATTATTGCTGGAAAATCGGCACCAAATCCGAAACAGGAATCAAATTCGATGCTTGTGAGCATGTATTTACACAATAAGCCATGATTCAGGCTTACCTTTATGGCTGCTCTCCGATTTAACCAAAGAGATTAAGTTGTAAGCATTCTCTGTCGAAGAAATAAAACATTTTTAAAAATTCCAATGGCAGCTGCAGTAGCGTTGCCCGGTCATTCGTATAACTACTCAACCTGCATAAACTACGCCATATTGTTTTATATTGATACTATACACTTTCCAAAACATTATGAACAAGCTCCAATAAACCTGCTCTGTTCAACTGTTTCGATCATAAGGACACTGAAGAGACGTTGGATAAAAAATGGTAGATTCCTGTTCCATTAGCAAAATTTTGTCGAAACACCTGATTGCCTAATTATTGGTCATTGAATCCCAGAATCGGATAGTAACATACTATGATATTTCATACATTTACTTTTTCAAATAAGACGCGATAATTCCCTGTACTTGGTAGGATGTAAAGAATACTAAATGCAGTTCGATTTTCAGCTCGGAAGTATATCATTGCGGAAAAGGGCCTCTTGACACGAAGCTTGAAATCGCTGCCGTGTGCTGCGTGACTTTTCAATAATAGTTTGTTAGGGAGCTGCTCTGAAAGAAACTTGTTTAAATATATCATTCAGGTCCAACTAAAAGTCATGACCCTCGATCGGATAAGGAAATTTATTCCGATTTAAAGAACCAAAGGGTTTCAACGGATCACGTAAACAAGCTTTTCCGATTTCTTATGCGAAACAATTTATTCAAACACTATTTTCATCGATTTTTCCTTCGCTTATATTGTGTCAAATCCTGTAAGTTTTAGAATAGATTCAACAAGATTAAAACGAGACCAAAGATGCTTATGTTGATCATTGCTTCTGAGTAATCATTTCTCTATTAGAAGCCATTTTACGCTACTGTTTACCTCTCTTTAACAACCGAATTCCTTAGAGCATGGCGAATTTGACCAAAAGTCGTGACAGCCATTGTCGCTTTCGGCCATTTTGTGGCTTGTTGGGGTTACCTTGGGAACCTTGTGCTTTTCCAAGACAGTAGAGGTGCAAGTTTCCTCATCATCCGAAGAAGCGTGGACCATCACTCCTTATTCCTGTCCCTTGATTTGTAAAATCAGTTCATAATTGGTACACTTTGTGAATTTTTTAACTGTAGACCTTAATAAGGGCCTCAGCCAGCATGTTCATGCTCCGTTGCTACGAGACTCTTTATACTATGAATATGCCAGATTGTATTCTCGTTGTATGTGCAATTTTTCGAGTGGAAATGAATTGAAAAATATCTTAATCTTAGACCTCTGGAAAGCGGCCGCCCTTGGGATAGCCTTTTAGAGGCCATTTAAAATTCGTTTACTACAAGAGTAATCAATAACCCGACCTAGAATTTCTCCCACGAATGGAATCAAGAGGAAAAGCTCTCATCATCATAGCATTTCCTGCGTCAAAATTTAGCATTCTTGCTAAGGATATTTTCCTCAGAGATGGATCTATATTTTTACTTCTACTGTTAAAAATCATTCTTTAATTGACCAAAAAAATGTTTGAGATTGAGTCACCAGAGAGGAAAGATAAGTTTTTGTACTTGAGAACTTTTATAAAATTCATATTACGTATTTGGAGAGGCAAGTTAAAAATATTGGGTAGGGAAAGTAAAGAAAATTAAATCCTCATGTATGGACCATTATAATTTAGGTTGGCTACTTTACGAGACAACTCCCTCATGTATGAAAAAGCTCTATTATGTGGTTTATAATGTAAGCAAAATTACTTTACCTAGCTTCTTTTTTTAAAAATGTCGTTTTTACCCAAAAAGAGGAATGATTCTCGAGCCAATACTATTTGGTCTACTTGCCCGTCAACTTTCGTCAAATCCTAACCAGCTAAAGGACACTTTCCTTATTAGATGCAGGCCCGAAAGAATGCCTGCCCCTTCGTAGGATTAGTGATCGTTCCGTGTGGTATCGTTCCCTGATGGAAACTTCCAGTGATGGGGTTGCCATTCCTTGAATATGGCGTTTTTCGGCGGTTAAATGAAAATATCACAGATTTAAATATACAAACGGCTATTCAACTAAACATACAAGTAGTGTCCTTACACAATATAAAAATATCATCTTATCTCACAGATGTTACAATTTATCTATGGTATTGTATATCTCAGTTAATTAAAATTAATTGAATACAATGCATTTAGAGCAACTCTACGTAAACTATATGGAATTCGTGAACATGGTTAATAGAAAACTTATTGAAGAGGCTTAAGCTATAGTTTTGAATAATATTTCAACATCTTTTTGTAACAATAACCATTTTAACAGATTGTTTGCAAACAACACTTGATTGTTACAACTGTATAACTCTTGTGGTAACTGCATAAAAACTTTTGGTTCTATATAATTGTTTAATAAATATTGTTTAGCCCATTCTCATTCCCAACTTTCTTATGAATAGGACGACGGAATCGACCGATTAGCGGATGTAAAACAAGAATTTCAACCATCTGTTTTAAATTTTAACCCTTTTCCGTCTGAATTTAAATACCGTCCATACCTGGATATTAACCAATGAAATCTTCCGATTGTCACGGTGTAGTATGCATAAGGACGGTTTCTGGTGACTGTGGAGGTAAGGTATATTTGAGTTCGCGCTGCTTCGGGCGCTATAAACGCGAATAGGGGGCAAGTAACTCGTGAAACATGTATTGACTACTCAACGCTATGGATTCTACTCGATTTCAAAATTGTTTCAATCGGGAATGCGTATGTTTAATAATTAAATAAAGTGTTACATCATTTTATTTTATTACTAGATGTGCCCGGTATGCGTTGTAATGCCACTTTTTCTCTCATAGTAGGCACACACATACAGAGCAGACACAGAGGGATTTGAGACCTAGTCCAATTTATTCCTCGTACCTACGCAGGAATTCGTGCCGCAAAAATGATGGCATGAATTTCCATTCCATGTCTATGCTGCGGTTTCCAAGTAAGGAAAATATTCTTATGTTGAATTAGTGCAAGAAGTTAAGGTTTTCAAGCTTAGAAATCCAATTTTAGAAAACAGCGAAGCGTAAACGAAAATCGAATGCAAGAATTAAAGAAAATGCAAGCAAAGAGACCACTGCACCGTACCTTTTTCTACGTACAAATAAATGAAATACTTTTTTACATAAAGTATATCTCACTGATATGATTCTGATGCACGCGATATTTTGCCTCACTGATACGATTCCGATGCACGTGATTGAGCAATTCGTAAACGATCTGCTTAGTTGCTTGCTTGTGGTTCCTCGCTTGTTTGAGAAGTTCGTGTGCTAACACAACATTTGTTTAAGCGACTCGCGCTCTGCCTATTGTACAATGGATTTAATCATTCAGAAAGCTTTGCGGGCGCGTCCACAACAACTCACCAAAGTTTCATCGTAATCTGATGAATCGTATTGGAACGCATAGAAGTCGAACAAACAAACATTCATAATTTAGATATTAGATTACATACATTTAAATAAATTACAGTGAGGGCCAAGTGATCACAGCGCCGGATTGCGGACAGGAAAACGTTCCGTTTTAGAGTATCTCTCACTTCCTCCTTCCAACAATCTCCGCTAATTTCTTTCTCTCGCGCGACCCTCATCCCACTGATACCTTCGAGGTGATAGCTCGGAGAATTCAAGGCCGCGTCCGAGAAATATCTGCCAACGGTCAACGTTTGGGATGGCACCTCCTGCCACCTCTTCGTTAATTTATTGGCTATTCGCGGTACTTGTCGGAAGGCTTGGGTGAGCGGTGGCCTTGCAGCGAGCGCTGCAAGTCGCCACGGACGGGCACACTCATGTGAGGAACAATCGTGTTTCGGCGAAGTGCGACTTTCCTCGGCATCGTAGGATGGTATATCTTTCGAAATTGACGTGTGAAGTTTTCAAACGTTTTATATGCCACTATATATGGTGTAGTAATGCAACAAATGCAACATATAAAAATTGACAGTTATAAGTTGGATTTTGTGTAAAAGTACCCAAGTGAGAGTAATTAATCCATTAGATAATGAAATCCAGGCTGAAGTGTTCTCTTAAAATTATCTTGGAAGTGAAATATCGTCCATAAGAGTCTAAAACTTCAAAAATGAACTTTATTTATCCAAACGCTTCACTGTAGGAAAATACGTAAAACTTATAAAAAATTAAGCCAAAAAAAAAGAAAAAAATTGAAGAACCCAAAAATAGGTAGCTCCAGTGGTATTTTACGGTGGCTAAGCGTGGGTTCTCTCAAAGAACAAAAGGAAACCATAGCAGCTGAAATGAAATTTTTAAGAAGAACGGACACAAAAAATAGGAAAAGAAATAATATCAGCCGGGGAAATCTAATCACATTTAATTTCGAAGAAAAAATTATGGAATATCAATCTGAAAAATGCAGTAGAATAGTCTTTCAAGAGAATTACCATGGAATATAATCCTAATAGCCATCGTAGCGCTGGTCGACCAAGGCTAAGATGATTTCAGAACAGGCTTCGCTGTCAAACCCGTGTAGTGGATTTCCTTTTCCTTTCAGCTTACCATGTCTTCCCTCCTTAATTCTTCATTTTGACGTCTCTCGCAGTATTTCTGGTGTACGCCGTCCTTGGTCATCCCCGTCCTTTCTGCAATTGATTTTGCCGTCCATTATCGCTTTTAAACTGCGCCTGTCGCTATATGTGTCCAATAAGTTTTCCTCTTTTACTTCGTAGAATTTTCATTGAACATCTTTTCTCACGAATTCATCATCGGTGATTTAGTCCGTCAATTTGGACTTCCCACTCATAAATGCAAACTGTAAAACCGCAACTGTTGAATTTCACAATGAAACAAAGTATCGCTCGGGGACTAGTTACAGTTTTGAAGCCACATCATGTGCATAGTCCTCTAATATATTTATGTAATCAACACTTATATTCCTTTTATCATACAGAATACCTTATAAAGCTCTTTAGCGCTAAATGCCGAATTTATGGTAAGGTTATGAAATAATACATGCAAAATCTCAATGAGAATTGTAAGATAATTCATAAGTTGGGAGCTCTCCGTAATGTTTTGGCATTCAGCTATTGTTAGAGGTACATGGTGAAGCATAACACTAACATGCGCAAATTCTGGACCAAATATACTTATCATAGTCTTATATATTTTTTGAGGTATTGTCCCATGAGAGTGTGCCTTTAAACCTTGTATAATCTGGCTTAAGTTTTAGTGTTGGCAAATAAATGCATCAATCCCGTGGTCTTCCTCGAGGCCGTTTCTCTTAAATTTCCATTTCATGTAAGGTGGTTGAAAGACGTGGAAGAGAGCGTAGGGAAACATGAGGAGGATTTGAAAACAGTGAGATAAGAGAAATGGTGGGAGGTTATAAAAAAGGAAAGGCTTGTATGCGAAGCAGTCCTGGCCATTGGCTGGAAACTGAAATGGATGATGATGACGTAAATGCATGCCTATAGATCTTTGGCAGTACCAGTCACGTCAATAAAGAGCATGGTCGTTTTTTTATTGTTTCGGGCTATTGTGGCAATTTGAATTCAGTGTAAGGATTCACCACAATTACATTTTGCGTCACTGCAGTAGGATTTTTGTTCGACGACCTGCAGATCAGGTAATTTTTGACAACCGTAATAGGAGGGTAGGGTTATGCTGCGTGCGGGGAATGGTACAGTGATTTTATTATTTGCCTTCAGTGAGATTTTGTGGAACATTTATAAAAATTATTAAATAAACTTTGGGACCGTCCACTAATATTCAACCCTTAAGCTTCATTGTCGTCTGACGCATAAGCGCTGTTACGCGCCATACGTAATAAAAATTATTGAAGATTTATTTATGGAGATATAGAGGTACTCTGGCATTATTCTCCTCTGGTCGGGTAGGGTTGAGGTTTCCAGTAATATACATACGTCCCATATAATGAAAAGACAACTTGATGTACTCCTCCATAGATTTCAAATTAGGCTTGGCTTTTCACTGTAAGGATTCTCCTCCATTACCGGTATTCGAACCCGCACTTTTGGTTTAGTAAGCCAATCACGAGGTAAATCAATAAGAGCTGTGTGAACTCCTTTTTTAGACTTTATGAAATTGACAGTCAAATTGACAGCGTCAATAAAATCTCTGAGTGGATCACCAAGTTCTTTTTCATTTCCTTCGTGGTAATATCTTCCCCAAAATTGAGCCTGGAAACCAGAACTTCTGCAATGAAGACGATGGATGGCTCTGCCAACGAAACGTCGGCACTTATGAAGTCTCTCACCCGGTGGACTTCCCGAATAGAGCTACTTAATATCTTAAGTTAGGTTGAGGAGATACTTGGTAATTGACGTGGGAAAGCAGTGTGGGACTCTCAAATATCTAATAAAGAACTTTATAACAATTTTATATCTATGATAATGATAACTGGAAATGTAAAACGAAGACAAACTGCCGTCAGAGGGTATATTGCTCTATTCGCGGCTCAGCGCTTAACTATTTCAGAAAATAAATTAGATATTCAGTCGAGATTAAAGATGAGATTAGGCTGTTGTCTACCGTCTTTAGGAGCAATATGAAACGGCAGGAATAGCAAAATTTGATGGAATTTGTTAAATTCTCAAGAGGGAAGCGGTTTGATATAACTCACGTGAAGCGGTTCTTATCCCACTTAACAGAATTTCTTTGGTCGGTGATGTCGGACCGTGTGCCTATATCTCTCCTCACTCATTGTGGTTCAATGGCATCGTATTTTTGCCGTGTTGTGGCCGTCTTTTCAGTCCATTCTGCTCTGTATTCTTCTTGAGGGAGGACGTAATCGGGAGATGTGCTCGTTTGAGCTCTCCGGAGTCGTACTACTGGCATTCCTTCTTCCGACTTCGAATCGTCTCTCACCAATTTCCGCCCGCTATCATGGCCTCCACCCGAGCATCTTCACTGGCCACTGCTACCCTATGTATCCCCGTCGCTATCTAGAGCAGTTATCAGTTAGCCTCGGCGTGCCCTGTCGCGAACGGTGATTTGCCTCACACACTCCATGTTTGTATGCGGTCATCACTCGTGATGAGCAGTTGTAGCCATCGCCCTCCGTACCAGTGGTTTGCCGTGATGAAGCAACGCCTCAGGAATATAATTTTATGCTCATAAAATATGTACCATAATTTCGATTTCTTTTGGAATTGAAATCCTTCACAAAATTAGTTTAATCCGTTTGCGAAGTTTTGATCGTTTTAGTTTGGCTGAGAGGTAAAAATTGCTTCTGTTTTTACTTTTACTGAAACACTAAGGCGATACAGTTTAGAGATTATATTTCATGAGAATTATTGCATGCTCTTGTTGGTTCTATGAATAATTACTTCTCGTAAATATTTGTGATAGTTACGTAGAAAATGCAACATTATTTAAATAAACTAAAATTAGTACTTTTCAACAAAATGCCCAAGGCTTTGGCGCTGTAAAGTGTCATTTTAGCATTATTTGTTAATTATGAGGAAGATTTTTACGATTCTCATGAGTTGGCTTCAGTTCTCGTCAATTACTGTTTCATGAGGATATTCATTCTTTTCAATATTCCCTATTAGCTACGGCATTTCACCTTCTTTTAGGAGTGATTCCTCCGTATGAAACTTGGTTTGCCCACGTCCTCCCTCATTCTTGCCCATTGCTCGGCCTAAATGTTTCCTTCCTCGACTGTGTGAAGCAACCCATAGAGTATTCGATTTTCATCACTGAAAGTAAATTTTAAGTGCTTACATCTAAATTTTTTTTGCACTTTCTACGAGCTATTTGTTCATTGTTACCGGTGTTGATTCATGGCCACTGTTGTGGATTGTTCTGGGCTGCTCAAAAATTGCGCAAATGCACGCAGAGGTGTAGCGATTTTTCCCATGGAATTATGATGTTTTTATTCTTTCCACCTTTTGTCGCTGATATTTCCATTTGATTTAATATGACTTGCGACGTATTTTGTAAATACACCGTTCCCTTAGTTGAGAGATCCATGTTGACATCCCGGTTAAGTCAAATGTATTTTCATATAAAATTTCAACCTTCTGGTGTACTGGCAACTTTTCACGTTGAAACAACCCTCCGTGGACGAGCGAGTCAAATCTGTTGTTAAGTTTCCAAATCTTTGAAGTATCTGCTTTATAAGCGGCTTTTCCATTTAGTTGCTGCGCTAGCGACATAATTGTAACGCTTCGCATTATGCTTGTGAAAAGTTGCATCTCTTTCGGCAGTTTTTAAAACAATTTGAATAGTTGAATGTGTGACGCTATCGACTGACAATGGCGTGCCTGTTGGAGCTCTGAAATAAATAGTTTCAGCAGTCATACGAAGAAAAAAATTGGGAATGTTTAAAAAAGGTACGTTATGAAGATAATGTTTAAGAATCCCGTGTGTAAAAATTATTATTTAAAGTATTATTTTAAATTAAAAATATATAATCAATACAAATACGTTGAATTTCAAACTAAATGTTATAATCAAATCAATTGCAATTTTTTTAATGCTTACATAGCACTTTTAAAAAACTAATATTGTAGCAGTATTTTTTTTTCCTGTTGATGTTTCATGATTCCGTCATTGAGCGTTATAAATAGCTGTGATTGAGAATAGGGCAACTCAGTGCTACTTAATTTTCATGAGATCGCGTATCTATGCACTGGAAAAGGTATCATTTTCATATCCTCTCATTACATTTTCTTATCTTGTGATTTCGTTGATGCACTAATCGTGCTAAGTCGGAGTGGCATTCGTCCCATTCACTTCGACGTCTAATCCGTTGCGATACACTTGATCCCGGATGCACTGCAATGAACAGGTGGGAATCCCGATGAGGATTCTATTTTTACTCCTTGGAGACGGCGCTAGAACAATGCTGTGAGCGGATTACCCTGGGAGTGTGTCCAAATGAAAGCATACAGGGGTGCAAGGTCGAGTCCGACTATCCCTTCATGTTTATGGCCGGTGATATCGGGAATCGTTGCAAATCCTGCACATTTCCCCTTTTAATTATTATTCTGTGAGCATATTACTTAGGTTTTGACGCTAAATTATTAGATTTCTGCGATTCTTTAGGGATATAAATCGAATTTATCTTCTTCGGCGATCGCACATCCAATCGTTAACCGAATTCCTTGTTGGGAAACTGCGTGTATATCTTCCGCTGTCTGCCTCGCTCAGTCATGGGGAGAGAGACGAATCACGAAGAGACTGGCTGGCGTGGACGACTCGTGGAGTGCACTTCATTCTTCACCGGACCTGACACATGCCTGGCCGCCAAAGAAACTGGCGCTATCCTCAGGCAACGGTTAGCTTCAGGGTCGTGTACGCACGGACCTGCGGAGATCTGCACGTGGATGTTCAAGTTTTTTTTGTTCTATACTCATGTGAAAGGGTTCGGATTTTGTGAAACTGTGATCGATATGTATACTGAATCTATGATTGCCGATGTACGTGTCATATATCTACATACCTATCTTTCCAGGGTATAGAAGTAATAATATAATAGTGTACTACGTAACTTTGTGGAATTTTAATATACAGGGTGATTCAAAAGTCTTGTTATGATTACGGAAAGTCAGAACTTTTTTATTTTTCAGCATAGATATATGAAGCAAAGATGAAAATGTTACTAAAATCAAGTTTAATTTGTTATTGCTCATTATTCAAATGGCGGTCACATTGAATATTTGTAGCGATATCAAATAAATATTGATTTATTTAGTAACATTTTTATATTTGTTTCATGTATCGATACTGAAAAATAAAAAGGTTATGATTTTCCGAAATCATAACAAGACTTTTAATCACCCTGTATTTGAGACATTGTATAACGATTGCTGCTATTCCACATATTTTTGCGTAGCACTGCCAAGTGTTTCCTCATTTTAGCGTATTTGCATTTGACTACATAGTTCGAATATCTAATTTCACACTCTCACTGCGAAGGTAGCCAACTGACGTGAGATAAAAGTTCTGTAACCATCTGCCTGACGTCAAATGACGCATATTCAGTTTGTAGTGCAAGTTTGCAGCGTATTGTTTACTAACAATACAACTTAAAGCACTCACCCTATAAGATTATCTAGCTTTAAACATATTTTAAACACTTAGCAATATTTGGTGAAGAACTTCATCCTTGTAAGCATACAGTATGATTTTTTTGGGCAGTATATGTTTAAAAAAACATAAAATACGATAAAAATTCTCAGTATTTAGCAAAGGCTAAGGAATTTCAGGTTCATCAGCTAGAATTGTAATGCAGTCCACATAATGCCCGAGCCTAATGATTTTATTAGCCGTATTCAGTCAAGGTAAATAAAATAATAATAGCATGTCAGCATTTTGTGTTGAAACTTAGTTGTTATACATTCTTTTCGTTTCACGCGTGAGCAACAAAGTAAATATTTTGGAACCTACGAGTTTTGCGTCCCTCCAAGTAAAGCAAGATTTGAGAATCTCGTAGTGTAATATCTCTACGCTTTTTTATCACCATAAAGTTTCTAACCTTGATCTGCTAGACATTAACGTATCCAGAAAAGCTGTGGTTATATTTAAGCTGTTTTCTACATCACTGTGAAATACACAGGATGGGTGCTAAAGGGATGAATTTCGCCATGAAATAAATCATCCCCCGAGCCCGGATCTCTTGATCGCTCGGTTTGTATGGTGTGCCAGTTTGACGACAAATCCTTTTTTCGACGCGAATTCCTGAGGGGGTTTATGAAAACTTAATATTTTCCACTCCAGTACACATTTGGCTTTAGAGATGTCGTGCTTAATGGATAACATCCTACCTGGCGCGGAGAATAAGTATATTGTTGTTTCCGAACGACAAACGTTTTTCACTCTTATCCTCATCTCTTCGAAGCATGGAAAAGACAGTGCAACGGACTAAATGATCGAAAATCATGGGTTCGATTCACGATCAAGTGAAGTTAATTTTTTATTGGCAAATTTACTTCCCTAGCCTAACATGTGGAATTACTATTTTTATTTAAGTAGAGTGTTTAATAGAGGTAAGTGTGATTTATCCCTACGTTATGCGGTTATTTTCCCGTTCTCAACTAGAGAAGGCTAATTATCAAAGTTGGATACTTAAGTTAGTGTATCAGTAGTCATAGGTTTACGTATTTGAGGATTTTTTGGAGAAGTAAGTAATAGTGCTATTTTTTAACTTGAGATGATATCGAGCATAAAATAAAAAGTTCTTAAGGGCTGGAGGGAAATCTTATATTGTTATAAATTTTCGTTTTTTTAATTTCGTATTTCGTCCATTTTCCCATTTTCGTATTTTTTTACTCAGGTAATAAGATTCACAGGTATGATTGTTATACAGAAGGGCCTTTACCTTATCATTTTATTCTACATTTTATTCTATTAAATTACTATTCTTCTATTCAGATTTTCTATTCTAGTGTTTCATCTTTTTTCATTACGTTCGAAATATTTCCTAAATATGTTAAGTAATGTAATATTTTAGTTTCATTTGAGGCCTTGAATCTTAAATTTTAGTCGTCTGCCTTGCGTTTGGGAGCATCCCTTCAAAGGAAAATCAGAATGAGCAATTCATTTATTTTGTTTTTTCTTACCAAGCTATTAACGAGCGTCAATGGTCTTGTGGCTAATTTTTAACATTAAGTGCATTTGTAATTCCTCCTATATGAACTTAGTCAAAGTCTATTGCTATTTTGTGCTTTAGTCATAAAAATATTTTGACAGATACTCGAAATTACCACCTTATTTTAATCAAAGTATGTTTTACGTACTGATGTTTAATTTTTCGAACTTGCCATTCAATACACTGTATAGTGAATATCCGCTACATTGATTAACGTAAAATTTAATGCAGACATGGGAGTATTACTTTGCTCTGATCCTCAAATCCTATTTTTTATTTCACCGCTCCACGTTTCGGCTGGACTGATTAATTTTCGGGGAACATTAATTGCTATTTCAAACAATAGACAGTGTAGGTGAAGTAAAATTGTATTTAGAGGCTATAACTGCTATTTTTCCTTCTGCCATCAAATTTTCTGTTTCCTTTCATCTTATACTGTTATAGTTCAGCAATTTCCTTTCAATGAACAAAAAATATGACGCCCTTATCAGCTTAAACTTTTATTGCTTTCGTTATACCGAAGTGGGTAACCTTTTCTTGATGGCCATTTAACAGGCTTAAATTTCTCCGCTTAAAGCCATCCATTTCCAGTGTGAAGTTGAACTGTATGCAATAGCTGTACGGTCGACTCTATCCGTTCGTTAATGAATAAAAAGGCTTGCTGGCTATAACGGAGACCTCAAGCTGAGATATTGGTTTAATAAAAAGTTTAAATCGTGATTTTCAAGTAGAAGTTCGATTTCTCAAATGCGAGCTATAACCATTTTTGTAAATATAATGAGCATTACCGTTTAATCCACGATAGACGCCTCAATTCATTTTATTTTCGATTCGTCCATTCGTGAGGTTGAAGAGTGGATAATTCTTTTTTTAGATAGGTATACATCGTAGCGAGGACACCGGAAAAATTAAGAAGTTTTATCCTCCTGCAATTATGTAGGTTTCGTGATGCGCGGAATACGAGAGCTTTCGCAATTACGTTTTTACTACTCGTGAGTTGAAGGAAAATTCATTGTGGAAGTGGTAGAATGATGTTTTTAGGAACATTTGGGCTCGGATTTAAGTGACAGACAAAGATACAATGCAGAAGCATTCATAAAGCGGCAGAATGAGTTACGTAATTTTAGATACTATAATTAAGCCATAAAAAGAGGGTAAAATTAATTCTCGTGAATACCAAAATACATCTAATGGAAGTATGAGTGAGCAGTTTAGAAATACTCGTGCCGTTTTATTATCTTCTTTCTCACAGTTTCCTTCAATTGTTGGGGAATGAATAGTGCTCCCAGGTAAACTGTCATTTCCTTATTAATTTTGTATTGTTTTTATAACAACGACGTCCTTCAGTTATCTGCCGAAAGGTGGAATATTGTTTAAGGGTGACGTGTTCATAATTTAGAGCTACGCCTTTTTATCGATGCTCTTTCGCGTCATAATCTCTCCGTTTGCGGAACAGGGTAAGCCGTCAAAGTTGGTATCGTGCAGATCTGCTCAACATATTTCAGACCTAAATGGTGTATTGTTTGCAGCTTAACCACGTATCTCGTTATTGCCTTTGCTGGTTTATCCGGTAGCGACGAGGCTAGTTAGGCATGACGCACAAGTCCGAGGGCGTAGCTGAGAAACGTCACCCTTTATCCCGGGGCAATTTGTGTGTTGTTTGCCACCAGATCGAATCTTCCTTCGCCGCGAGTCCTAGTGTACCGAAATCAGCTTCTTGAACGCAAGGACTATCATAATGACGGAGGAGTAATGATTCCTGATGAATGAAACCTCAATTCAGGAAAAGTAGTGCTGCTTAATTCATTTCCTTTGTTTACAAAGACGAGATTGCTCCCACTGAGGGACTTAACATACATAAAGTGCCATGATCTTGTAATATGATCAGTAAAACCTAAATCCCTGTAGCCTGCTAGCCTTGCTTTTGTAGCCCACTAAGGACCACTCGTAACATCTCACTGTTCAGACGAAATTTCTTGAATGTTAAGACGAAAGTGTTTATTATTCTACCTAGTTTTTTTAAAGTGGTGTAAATTCTTTCTATAATCTTTGGAGTAATTGGCTTTTTCCTTCAATGGTAGTAGGAGAATTTTTTGCTTAATTTATAATCTAATCAATATGTTCGTAAATTACGTTGTTATGTCACAATGCATAAACAAATTTCTTTTATGATAACCTCACCATAGGTTTCTCCTCATAGGCAACCTCAAATTTCAGTTTGGTTGTATTTGTCTTCTTTCTTCCTTCTATTATTTGGGAGCATTAAAACTTCGCTGAAATTCACAAAATATCAAAATAGTCAGGGATGTTCATTGTGAAAGTAACGCAAATGATTGGATTCGTAGTGACTCGCCCGGATGCAGGCATAACACCGCGTATATTTCATGACATTCGATCAGGATTTGAACTTGAATGACGCATTATATTGTCAAGGGTGTTCTCCAGTTACTATCACAGACCATTTTAATTCATGGTTTTCGTGGCCAGCATATTATTTCAAATACCGGCAATCAATTTCTGTCAGAAATGAAAAATCTTCCTCTCTTGGCGTGAGTGTTTTTTCAGGAAATCTTTTTAAAGTAAAATTAAGTAAAGTAAAGTTTTTCACTTTGGAATTCTCGTGTTGGTGTCATTATTAAGCAAATGATAACAACAATCTCTCTTGAAAGCGACATGATCATAACGTACGTAAGTCTGCTATTGAAGTTTAATGACTTAGATTGAAAATAACAAGTATTTTAGGGAAATTATGTTGTAAGTATGAATTATATAATACGTCTCAAAATTATCTAATTAGCGATTATCAAACGTTTTCGCTCAATTCCTCCGCTGAACCATAGTTCAACCCTTTCCCAATGGAAATTATTACATGATAATTTATGTCTTAAACGATAACAACGGAAGCCATGCTGACTTGGCTTGCTTGAGAAATTTAAAACTGGTATGTTTCGGCTCGACACAGAGAGTATTATCATGACGCCTCACTACATCTCTAGGTCTGACTGAAGCAATAAAATAAGAGATACATTGTCGAACAGATTGGTACAAAAACTCGTTCTTTCCGCGCACAATAAGCGACCAAAATAAAAACTGAGCTCCACTAAATACATTTCCTTAATTACACGTCACCATTTCATCTCCCAAAACAATATCAATTACATCTTTACACGATATTTACATGTCCTAAGACGTGCCTCATGCCAGTGCGGCGGCTCTCAGGGTATTATGTAGATGTAGGATAATGCGCGCGTTGAAGAATCGATTACGATACGTAGAATTCAGTCATTCCTACTGAATCTCAAAGAATTAAAACACATTCCAAGTTAACTGATTTTACTTAATCTTTTGGAAGTCATATCATACTGAATAGTAGTCTATATCGATTCCCGTATATGTCACTCTACGTTTCCCGAATGGAGAACTCCGCAGTGTTTGAGAATCTTTGGTCTAAGTCAACCGGTATCTTTTAATAAGGACACACTTCATTATCGATAAGGAAATTCATCATCATGAAAATGAGAGAGAAAACAAGTTTTTTGCCTAAAGATTTCACATATGCGTTTAATATAGTTGACATTCCTTCGTGCAATAATTAATATAAGTGGAAATGTTCAATTTTTTACCCTCTCACCTCTTTCTAACTTCTTTAATGTTGGGAGTAAAGGTTTCTATTGTGCTTATCACATTTTCTATGCATGAATTATCGTTCAAATTTAAGTGAGCACCGATCACTTGAGGATATAGCTGTTGGAGAATAATTCATGATATTATCTGCCCGTTGAAGTGCTTTGAAATATTCTTATTATTATCTCGCTCTTCCGAGATTTTAAAATTTCACAGTCAACATTTCGGGTCCTCAGCTGGGAACTTCGTCACAAATCCGGTTAAAATCGTAACTAATAATATTAACCAGCAGAGAGAGCAGAAAGTTGAAAGTGTGTAAAAAAAACTCAGATGCCGAAAAAATTCTTCAATATAAGATTAACGACCGTTGAACCTATAAAAGTTAAAAGAAGCGCAAATACCTGAAGCATCTTCAGAAATACTTCCGGATGTGAAGTCCCTTAACACGAAAGGGAGGTTAAGCCACATATCAAAGTTTTATGACCACCCTTGGAAGTACACGTTAATTTTTTTTCCCCCGGTTGTGACACCCGAAGGAATGCTTGGAAAAGAATTTCGCCCAAGGTACCGCGGGCTTCCCCGCGAAGGGAACAGCATGAGTGCTACACAGCACGGCTGACATCCTCGCAGCAGGCGAGAACGAGCGCTTCACAAAATTATTCCGCACCATTCACTTCCATTTTACAGCACTGTGCGCATCAATCCTAATCCTTTTATAACGCTCGCTACCTTATGCTCACCGTGAGATCATCCTTTCCCTTCCCGATTCCGAAGAACGTTAAAAAAAGAAGCTGCGCTTTGCGTAATTCAAGTATGCTGGAAGTTACCGTTTTAAAGCGTAGCACACGAATAGGACATCAATCTTTTAAGTATCAATAACCATCTTTTATTGACCGTCAACCATGATTTATTATTCGGTTGCCATGCCCATTAACACGCAACAACAGGCTCGGAGGTAGCGCTATATCTGTAGTGCGTTTCGAAATGTTGGTCCCAGTTTTCTCCAATAATTTCCAGGATAGTTAGAATAATAACCTTTTCATATTTTTTACCGCCTTCGAGCATCATGAATTATTCTCCAACAGCTATATCCTCAAGTGATCGGTGCTCACTTAAATTTGAACGATAATTCATGCACAGAAAATGCGATAAGCACAATAGAGACCTTTACTCCCAACATTAAAGAAGTTAGAAAGAGGTGAGAGGGTAAAAAATTGAACATTTCCACTTATATTAATTATTGCACGAAGGAATTTGTAATTTAAATAGGTAAATCAGTGGTTAAATGAACGGTTAATGGAATCTTATTGGATTTCGACTTTCCACTGCTTTACCAATTTATAATTTAAATTAGCCTGAGTATAAACTAGGGAGGAGAGATATTTAGTTTTTCTTGCTATGGGCTTTAGTGGACAGAGTTTTGACAAAATGACGTAGGATGTGTCGGATTATGGTGATTACTCAAAATTCCACTTAGAGGGTTCATCGACTTCCTAAAACCTTTGAATGAAATATGTTTTGTCTCGTTAACGACTCTCGAAGTGAAATTTCTCTTGCTATTTTGTCATCCATAATGGGAATAAATGTAATTTATAGCTGATATAGCACCACCATCCTATCCAGATGCCCCTAAACTTAAAGAAACTACGAGAAAATCAAATTTAATCGATATTACAAAAATTTCACGCTTAGAATTGATTGAAGTCTTACGCTTTGAAGCCTGGACGATCAAAAGTGGACGGTTGACTCTTGATGAATGTAATTTGTGGACAGATATTTTGTTTGCTTATAACACCTGATAAAAACGCTGAGGCGGTTGACCTTGAAATAAAATTTTATTTGGGGTGAAGCTACGTTCCTGCTCTTTTCCCGCCAAACAAATGCGAGAACTACGACTGAAGCTATCTTTGATGGAAATAAAGTTGCATGGCGCAAATGTTTGTCTTGGTTTAGGAATATCTAGGTATGTATAACCTCCAGTATAATAACTATTTTGTGATATTACCACATAAAAAACTACCAAAGAAGGAAAAACTTGTGCATAATTACTTAGCTCCTTAGGTAAAAACGATGCGAACAAACTTCAATGTATGATAATCGAAACTCCTCGACATAACGGTGACGAGGCCTCAACCAACCATCGACGAGCACAACTGATATCATGCAATTCCATTTAATAGAGGACTTGATCCACTCAAGTGGATCCCGTATTTAAGAAGTTAGAGGCCGTATACGTTCTGTACCTAATTGAAAGTGCCTTTAAGTGCATGCTTAAGTAGTCTCTGGAGTCGCGGCATTTCCGTCACGTCAGCAATAGTCGACACCAAGTCCACCTAGATATCGGTCTACGTGTCCACTGAAGTGGACCCGATATTAAAGTGGTATTTAAATACATAGTTAAGCGGTCAGTGTAGTCACGGCATTTCCCTCACGTCGAGAAATGTCGATTGTAATCCCACCCCTACAGGCAGGGGGAAAAAGTCCCGCGTGAGGCTGGCTTGAGGTGCAAGTGCCTGCGAGGGGCGATTCCTTTTGTTTCCCCTGACGAGCGTTTAGCGATTAGCTTCCTCACTCGCTTTAGACGTTCCTTACGACGCCTAACGAGCGGTGAGGGAGGAGAACACCAGCGGGCACACCTCCCACTTGTTCTCTCCTGACCATTGTGGTCGGCCGCGCCTGGGCCGCTCGCTGCCGGCTACAAGGGAAGAATAGACCAGCAGATACGAGGTTAATTTCTTCCTTTCTCCCGTGCATTCGCATCCCTTGGTCGAGAGCCGGACCTCATTTACCTCGCCCTAAAGCCATCGGAAGTCGAGGAACACCTGGAAAGAACCCCCGCCTCATCGTTTCCTCTATTTCGTCTTCCCATCCTCATTTATCTTTCATCCCTGTCATCAGATCTCGGCAGTAATTAATCGCACATTAGCCTCCCGTTCTTTGCATTGCTCTGTTGTTTTATAGCAATGGTTTTCGAACTTGCATCCCTTTTCTCCCCTTTCGCTATAACTCATAATATCATTACGTAGAAATGGCTACAAGAAAAACGACCTGGACTGTGGATTGAATCCCGGGCCTTTGGCCATCCATACCAATGCGCAGAGCTCTACTACCAGGCTTTCTAATTCCCGTAGCGATTATGGTATATACAAGAAAACCAGGGGTTTTGCTCTTGCGGTTATCCAAAGGTGGCTACGCAAAGGATTTGAGAACTTCATAGTATCCACAACCCATGCGTTTGCATCCTATGCAAGCTTTTATTCCGTACTTTGCTGCGTATATAGATACTCGTCAAAATCATACATTCACCTGTAGAAAAAAATACATCAATGAAATTAAATATTGAACTACATATAAATTGAATATTTCTTTAGCTCCAGTTATTGTAGGTGAGGAGTCTCCTTTAATTTCTTGCTACTAAATGGGTCTTTTACCTCTATAGCTAGAAAGCTCTCGGACTGAAGCAATGAGTGGGGATTTATTTCCACTTCTAATCAGCTGCTCTGCTGCCAATTACCCTACCTCACCCGTCGCTGTCCGCAGGAATGTATTGCTTGATACATCTCTCTATATCTGGCACCCGATATTCTGCAGTCGAACCTTTACGTGTCCGAGATCCACCATTTAGAACTTTGGGTGAAGCGCGTCGCTCCATCTAGAAAAAATCTATAAAAGCCAATTGAATATGTTCTATTCATCGTGAATATCCTTTTAATTCTCTTCCATCCGACGTAATAGCATACAAAACCTAGATTTATTTGCTTACGTTTTTAATTTGTGACGAGGATTATTATATGCTTGTTTAACGGTCTTAAATATGTACATAACATTTTACTCTCCAAATGGTCAACTAGGAGATTTTTATTTTCAATTTCCGAGTAAATTATAGATCCTTAGACCACAGATCAATTTCATAAATTTCGGCCTAAAATCTCAAACTAATGATTTTGGCCAGGTTCTTTGGTGGACACGAAACTGACGAAATTAAAAGGTGCGAGCGAATTTTGAGATACTTGGGAACTTTGGACTTCCTTGACATTCTCTCTTGGCCTTTGATTTAAATCCTCCGCTGGATGTCTATTCCGCATCTTCAACTACCATTGAAATACGATCCTTGGTTGTTCACGTTTTCTATGGTAAAGTGCGATGGCAAATGAACATCAAAAAACGAAGAAGATATTTGAAACAGAAAGACGCTAGTGTTCCCGAGGTGTTCATTGGCATCGTTCACTCGTTCCAGTCGGATCAGGTGTAATATAACTTGACATTTTCCAGAGGACTATAAGTCCCCTTGCTTGATGACAATTGCTTATCTTATGTTAATATTAATTTAGAACGTAGCATAAACTGTCGCTATCTTAAACTGATTAATTTCGACAATTATATTGAGTTGAAATATGTTAGTTGTTGAAAATGTTCGTAACTACACATGTACTTACGCATGTCTGAGTAGAATTCATTTTATGATTTTGCCAAATTTACCCGTGTGATCGTTTAAAGACAATGAACACAAGGAATTAGACTTAAAGCGCTGATCTTGTTCAAATACGTCTTCTGTGCACTTCTATAATTGGAAAAGTAAGTAATGAAGTCACATCGTCATTCAAGGTATACGATCTTACCATCCATGTCATAAAATTTATAAAATGAATCGTCTTTAAGTCAATGACTATGAATGAACTCATTATTGATTAATATTCTCTGCAATGTTTTTTATATCACCTACCAATTCCCAGGCATCAGGTTTGACTTTCATTTAAAATCATCTAACCAAGACATGTAGATATAATTCAACTGGATACTTGCTTTAAGTCGTGTAAATTTATCGATGTTCATGTGATGATTATGCATTTCTTTGTTTGCGCCAATATACATTTGCAGAGCCTTTTTCTCACTTCACCTTTCATAGATTAATTCTACATATTATTTTATATAAATAACTACGAAGATTACTTCTTTTATACTTCACTCTTTGAATTTCGGGATTCACTTACGAATGCCTTTTCCCTTTCAATTAAGTTCCATTTTCACCTAACATCAGGATAATTTGAGTATTCTGAAATTGAGAATTTGAATAATTAACGGTCACCTTTAATTAGATTATTTCATATCCCTTTCGCAGCCGAGAGCTCACTGAACAATTTCCAACGTTATTTATTTTATATTTACTTTATCTCTTCAAACTAGATAGTCCAAAAATATTCACTTAATAACTGCTCATTGGGCACCAACCTATCGGTGCTAATTTCAGATATAGTCCAGTCTGTAGGGAAATTTGAAGGTTTTTTCGTGATACAGGTTAAGAATAGTCAAAATTTGTAGGAAATGGAGAGTTATATATACCCATGTATTTTTAAACTTCGAACTAAACGTTATAAACAAATTACAGGGGTTCAAAGTTGGCTAAAAATGGTTTTTTAATTCCACAAGCCAAGGTATTCACTTTAGGAAGAAATGTTTCAAATGTTTTTTGTAGACAATTAAAAAACGCATAATTTGAGCTATGGTAAGTTTTTTTTCGATAATTATTTATTGCAAAAACTTTGAAAAACCCCCCAAAAAGTGGCGTTTTTTTGCATATCAATTATTTATTGCAAAAATGACTTTTTAAATACTTTTTTGCTTTGTAATTAAGGCCCCCATTATGACAAAAAAAATAGTATTTATAAAGCCAATTTGGTTAATTTGTTGCTGAGTTATTCCATTTGTTTATTAAAAACATGCCTAATGTTCAATGCTGTAACTTTTTATTGGACCAACATACAGGGTCGCATAAAGGCTCATTCTCTTTGTAAAGGTCCAAAATTTAATAATATTAAAGAAAAATTGAAAAAAAATTATTTTCAATTCCTCAAATAACGCTAACAAAAAAAAGGGCGTTTTTGTTTTATAAATAAATGAAGCTGGGGCCATTCCCATAAACTGTAGATAATGTTTTCTTCAAGATTTGAGTAGCTGAGGTTGAAACGAAGAATTAAAAAAAAAAAAGTTGTTTTTCGACCAATAGCAACCGAGATAAGAATTTTTATTTTTTAAAGCGCTGCTCCGTTGTTTATAACAATTAATAAATAAATCCGACGGCATTTGGACCTCAAAGACATATTTTCAATATCTATTGTCAGATTTACAAAATATTGACTTGTAAGTGTTAAAAAACATGAATGAAGTATAGCTAAGAAAAAAAAGGCCGGCCGGCCGCGGTGGTGGGGGTAGCGCGACGTGCTCTCCCGCGCGCGTGAGAACTGAGTTGGCTACTTCAAATCTGCTGCGCTCGGAAAAATATCTCGTATCTCGGAAAGTTCTGAACCAATTTCGTAGTTTTTTTTTATCTGGGATAGCTTCAAATTTTATTAACAATGACAATGTTAGTTTGTAAAAAATATTAATACTTCCAGCTGAAATGCTATAAATGTAAAATTATTTTTAAAAAAACGCCCTTTTTTTGTAAGCGTTATTTGAGGGGTTGAAAATAATTTTTTTTTTCAATTTTTCTTTAATATTATTAAATTTTGGATCTTTACAAAGAGAATGAGCCTTTATGTGACCCTGTATGTTGGTCCAATAAAAAGTTACAGCATTGAACATTAGGCATGTTTTTAATAAACAAATGGAATAACTCAGCAACAAATTAACCAAATTGACTTTATAAATCCTATTTTTTTGTCATAATGGGGGCCTTAATTACAAAGCAAAAAAGTATTTAAAAAGTCATTTTTGCAATAAATAATTGATATGCAAAAAAACGCCATTTTGGGGGGTTTTTCAAAGTTTTTGCAATAAATAATTATCGAAAAAAAACGTACCATAGCTCAAATTATGCGTTTTTTAATTGTCTACAAAAAACATTTGAAACATTTTTTCCTAAAGTGAATACCTTGGCTTGTAGAATTAAAAAATCGTTTTTAGCCAACTTTGAACCCCTGTAATTTGTTTATAACGTCTAGTTCGAAGTTTAAAAATATATAGGTATATATAACTCTCCCTTTCCTACAACTTTTGACTATTCTTAACCTGTATCAAGACAACGTCATAAATGACCCTTTTTTTCTCTCCACAGACTGGACTAATAAGATAATAATTTCAGCATAGTTTGCCCGTCGTCCGTAATCCAGTAATATTCGCTCAGGCCAATTATGAAGGATTAAAGAATGTTATGGGCTCCTGAATATAATTGCGGAGTGATTTATTAGCAATCTTAACTGAAAGAGAATGTTTAGGTATCTTTATTGACAGAGATCAATGATTATTTTTGTAACTGTGACGCCTTGAACGAGATATTCTACATATCTCCTTATTTTCCATGTCGTTGACAATCTCTAATTAACTTTTTTTTCAATGTTTGCCTTTCAGAGGGAGCTTAGCCTGTCCTACTTCATCCATGGTGTCAAGTTACTCGGCTGTTTTTGTTCACTTCAAAGTTTCCTTAGAAACGGCTCAAGAGTATCCATTTCATCGTAACGTCCTTCGCTCAGGTATGTTGCTCTAATTCTACTTCTTATACGCGTCTTGGTGTCCATTTATCTGCAACTGAAGGTCAGAAGACTAAAATGATGTTTGAGGTTACCTTCACAATTTCCCTTAGCCTGGGTTCCGTATCAGTGAGTGTCCACGCGACGGTAATGAGATTTTATTTGGTTTTATGAGCAAACTCTGTTATGGCATTTGATAAATATCTTAGTTTTTACCTTCAAGTGTGTATACTACCAACCTTCACAATATTAAGCCCGCCCTTCATGAGCCCACGGATTGCTTTGTCGCCAGCTGTAGTTGGTATTACGAGTGAAATACACTTAAGTTGAACATTATGAGATTTTAGTGTCGGAGCAGGATATTGGGAAAATATTTTCGATAATTAAATCACGTAATTGGAGATTTTTACTCTTATGTATCATTATTGTTTACGAATATATTTGTTGTTTGCAATGTAATATGTTGTCGATTAAGTGCCTTGCTCAAGGAGAATGTGATCTTTTCAACAATGCTGGAAGTAATACAAATGTAGCTCATTCACTTAATTTTAAAATTTCTCTCTCTCTCTCCTCTGGTATACTCCCACTACCTCCGTAGCGACTCTTGTGTTTGCTGTTTACCCTTTTGCATTTTTCGAGAATTTTCCAACGAAGGAACATGAGTCAATATGCCATTTTCGGTGCATTATACTTAAATGCTGTTTTACAATTCCTTAATGTAGTTCAAGAAAAGGGTTCGTTGAATAAAAATAGGAACGCTAGCTAAAAGCAATTCTTAATTATATCATTGCAGGCATTACCCGGTGCATCGATACACGGTTGTGCTTCATTCACAAAGTATAAATCACCTGTCTGGACTAATAAACGAACCCAGATCCTCTGAATCCGCGCCGAATACTTTCTCAAGAAATCGTTCCGGCAAATGGCTTTGTCGTTGCGAGTAGTTCATGGTATAGATCATGTCCATAGTTCATGAAATGTTTGTTTTCACAGTACAATTTATTTATGGCATTGCGTTATCAAATGCCATTTGCGAAGCAATTCAGCATAATGTTTCTTTAAAGATGGGCTGAGCTCAATGTCATATGGTCGCGGGGTATTATCCAGCTCTACACTATCTACTATGGGATTAGATGTTTGAAAGTAGAATCGTCTTCTAGTTTTATGGCAGCTTGATGTTACCGGTGGATTTTATTATCCACTTCCTTCTCTCCCAAATTCCTGTCATACCTAAAACATGGTAATATCTTAAATGGGACGTATAAGACTGTAGAATTCCTACGTGTTATACCATGCCGTTATAAATGCTGCGTCCTTGGCAAGAGAGTATTTCCAATGTTTAATTGCAGTCTTTTCCATCTTTCTCTTCCCGTTACCTCCATTCTTTCGTAGTTGTTTTTTCTATGTTATTATTTTCTTTTTTCTGATTCGACGTTCCTCTTTTTTTTCTTGTCTCCCATATGCTGCATACTTATATGTAAGCGAAAGCTTTGTATTCATATGCGTGAAGATCAATTGTTTAAATTTGTGATCAATTTAAGAGTATTGCCTGTAAACACGTTTTGTTCTCTCAAAAATACTACACTTCGAATTTTTTGGACTGTTTTCATAGGTATTTGCTAGTTAATTTTTGCGTTTCACGTTTTCGTTCCATATGTAATGCCTGCTGAGCATCCAAATGAAAGCAGGGTATTTGGTGAATATTTATTCTTCATACCTCCGGAATCATGCAGATCATTTAGCATTGAAAGCTTAATTAAACCTAATAGGACTATTTCGTCTCTGTCTGTAACAGTCTCTGTCTGTAAAACAGTATCTGTCCAAAGATCGGTAATAATTGAACATGAATTTTATATGTAAAAGCTTCAGTCAATGGTCCCCATGTTGGCCGAGTACGAATCTGAAGGATTTTAGTTTTGAGTTATGACGCAGTTAATGGCTGTTTCGAAATTTTTATGTTACCTAATATGCTGGGGTTTGGTTTTTTCGGAGGAAATGACTGAATGAATGGGGAACTCGGAGGAAATGAATGGGAACAGTGGCAGAAAGTTACTATCAAACTTTTGTAAGTAAAATGTCTTTGCTTACGTATAGAGTATAGTGTCGTTGGGTACTGCTACAGCCTATGCTAAAGTACGATAAAGCATCTTGAATTGCTTATTGTACCAGTTAAAACATTGATTGGATCGTTTTTAATATGAAATATTAGGTGGGAAGAACTAAGTTATTTCTTCATTATGAAGTAATATGAGTGTGCATTCTCAGACTTAGAGGCATGGTTGCAAAAGAAATTTCGTTCATGTGCATATTAATCAATTTATATTATCAAGGACAAAGTTAAGTTTAAATGCACCAAATTAGAATGTGCAGAACTTTTCGCAGAGAAACGGATCAGCAGTTACAGCAATGTCTGTCCTGTAAATGTCTGTATTACTGCATGTATTCCCACGACATTTTGTCTCTACACCTTACCCGGTCTGTTGCCTTAAGGCTTCAGCGCTTGGATACAAATTGACTATTAATTAACTGACCCATTTCGGCTATTATTCTTTACGATACGTGCTCTGAAAAAAATTGGTTTTATGTTTTATATGCGGGACAAAACAGAGGTTGATGTAGAATTCAGAAAGGTTAAGGCAAGTAGGTGGAGGCTCTATTGAATGGCAAAGGATCCTGGAAGGTAGATTTAGTGTGTAGAACGTTCTTTTAAAGGACTAGAATCGTTATATATTCAGAACAAGTATAGTGTGGCGCGAGATCGAAGATAGATGGTTCAATTGTATTGAGGATATCAGGGAAAAACTGCTTAAGGGCGTCGTATTTTTTAAGTAAATACGTATGAAACATAAACTAGAGAGGCTCGACATACTACTGTAAATATCGTATATCAGTTGACTTAATGAAACCCATTGAAAAGTAAATAAGAGGACTATAATTGCTGGAGGTAAACTATTGCAGTCAGCCCGTTTGTCATATGCTTGCCTGCTGCGCGACATCACCGTATTTTTATGGTAATTAATGAATGAATTCAAAGTTATAGTGCGTAAGCTGTTTAAGTAATTAGCACTAGTTGAAAAAAGCTTTAGCGTATTAATTTCTCAAAATTTACGGTTTGAAAATTGTTAGAGTAGTGTAAACATTACAGATACAGTAGATTAGTAGAACTGTAGAATTGTTAACAAAACGAACAATGTCAGGGGTAACTTTGTGAAATTTCCATGATGGAAAAAGAACAAACTGAAAATTTCCCTAGTTATTTTCGAATTCACCAGTAAATTTACTAGTGAAATTTGCAAGGTTTGTTCTTTTTCCTCCAAAAAGAATTGTTGCTACAAAATAGCTCTAAGCTATATTTAGCTTATAGTGTGAACTGAGGCAAAGTAGTGGCTCTACTGAGCTTACGATGAAAACTAGCGACAACATTCGCGATAGCTACTGTGTTGGAGAGAGGATTGGAAAAAGAGGAATTGTCCTAGGAGGATGAAAAGACAAAATGGATGCTAAATATCACCTTTGAATTTATCCTTCGATGAGTTTACTGAGCTCGTATCTTTCATGAAAATTCCACGAGGTTAATTGGGTCTACTCATTGACTAGATGAATTATTCTCGGGTTTCCATCCGGGTTAGGAAGGCCATTGCTTCCAGCGTTTCGATGACTTTCTCTGCTATCGTCATCAGGGCTAATGTGGGACCAAGGATCGTGCCGGGTTTATATTGTATGGTGTGGGGGTTGTCTCATCAGATTGGTCAATGTTGGGAGACTCTTTTCCTTTGGTGTTTTGTATTTGCTGAAGAAGTGGATTCACTGTTTTGCTAAGGGTCTACCGAACAAGAAAACCCTTCATCATTGGCTCTTGTCTAACTTAGCGATTTTTACACTCTGTTTCACAGAACCCTGAGGTTCCTCGAAACCTTCTTAAGACTTCTACGAATCGCTTTTCATAAAACCTCAATATTAGACTCTATTTACGGAAGTTGTGAGAATATTTTATCAAAAATGTTCTATTTAATGTGTTTCATAGACCTGTTGAATATTTATATTTTTATGCGGAACGCTCTCTTAAAATATTTGAACACTCGAAATGTTTCTGTGTATCGTAAAAGTTT
Source organism: Ceriagrion tenellum (assembly GCA_963169105.1). Lineage (NCBI taxonomy): Eukaryota > Metazoa > Arthropoda > Insecta > Odonata > Coenagrionidae > Ceriagrion > Ceriagrion tenellum. The sequence goes on from OY720644.1 coordinate 90,616,814, forward strand.
TAACTTAACTGGTCAATGGTCCAAAGTTTCCTCAGATACTATTTATCGAGTGGAATGGAAAGGATCAAGAGGAATTAGGATGGAGTATGAAGTGAGAATCAATCAATAATTCGTGGATGGTGCTGATGATGGTATATATATGGTCGGATTTGGATGATCTGCATTTGATTTTATTAGGATTGGTTAATACTCGTCCATCAGGGCTTCATTGATGCTGCCGACTAGTATCAAAGCGCAGTCGGCTTGAAGTAGGAATATTCTTGCGATGGAAATCGTTTCCGGCATGGCTGGCTGCCTCAAGGCAGTCATTCAAAACCCAGACTTGCCGCCTCATCATCATGGCCTTGCTCCGGTTCACACGCTTTTACTCCGCAGCTACAAATCCTTTCCATTCCTACATTTCTCGACCGGACCAATCGCAGCTTGGAAGAAACTTACGTACGCGGGCGTTAAATCTTCCTAACTGACGAATCTCCGCAGTCGTTTTTCCAAACCGTAAAACGAATCGCGGGCGAAATAATCGATTTACGCTTCCCGTTGGGAGGTCGGAACGTGAAAAAACAATCGAGTGCGTTGGTACGCGGAGAGATTCCAGATGTATTCCGCATTAGTAGTTCTCCGCGATCTCGGAATCGGATTCTTTGATGGGGAGAGAGATGAACGACTGGCTGGTGACTCCATAATGCATAGTCACCGCCACCACCACCAATACTCTAGCGTCTTTCTCTCTCTACGGTCCCGCGTCCCCGTTCGTTCTCCAATGGCTTTGCCGTCACTAGGGAGTGGGGAACTGCTGCCTGGAAGACGGATGGCTGGAAAGGCGATTGAAGGGGGGTTTCTGCAGCGGCGGGAGGAGAAAGGGGGTGTCCCCGCTGTTGTCGGAGGGGTTGGAGGCATGGACCCCGGCAGGCAGCCGGCGGAGCACGCAGGCGTCTCTGCGTGCACTCCAGGCGGGGGTGGAGGAGTGAGCTCGGTAATTCTCCTCCTACGGTACATTGCGCAACTGCTCGAGCCCGAAGGCGAATGAATGCAAGCTCCCGCCCTCCTAATGGGAATTGGAGGTGGTAGGGAGGGAGGGTATTACCTACGTCATAAGTTGGACTGCGATACGGTGATAATTATGCCTTTCTTTCCATGCACATCCACCGGATTAATATAAATATCTTGAGGGAGCCTCTTGTTTTTTATTTAGTTCATTGTTATTAGATATTTTATTTATTTATATACTTTATTAATTTGGTGATCTGGTGGCGGGTTTTTGGGATTCCCCACCGTCCTCTAGGGAAATTGCCGAGCTTAAAATTCTCCCGCTGGTAGATATCCATTTTACCACATCGAGTGACTAACATTACGCCCTCAAGAGACACTTGTTTATGGCGTGGACCGTATTTACTCTCTAATTTTCATCACAAAGTATGAATTTGTTAATTTTTTTCTTCATTCTCTCTGTGGCTTAAATGTTGAGAATGAACGCTTTATTGAATTGAAAATTGTTCCATTGAGCACAAATAATTATCGTATAATTTAGCGCTATCAACGATAATATTCGACTGTTAAGAATGTATAATAATTGTAAGTACCTACCTTAGTTTTGACGATACTATTCACAGTACACTGTACTCCCGATAATATTCATCCTATTGTTACTTTGCCAGCATCAACTGCTGATAGTAAGCAGAAGATTGAGACGCGACAGCTCTGCTTTAGATTATTTCTTAACCCGGGATTAAATTATTCATTATTACTAACTTGACCACCCTCATAATTAGTTTGTTTCATTCACCCTCGATCAAACTCGGCGGTTCCTCCAATTCCTATACTACCGAATTTTTTTGTTGCGAAGGCTACTTGGTCACAGAAAGTGTTTTATATGTCTGTTTCTTGATCTTCTTGAGTCCCATGAAAATGATATTCCCCCCATCAGTTTGCAGGTCCTTTTCTGGTACTTATCCTTGTATATTTGATCATCATTATTTTTCGACATCACCACATTTTCATGATTTGAAATTTCCTTTGTTCCGCTACTGGCATCAGTTTCACTTCCTTCGCAAATTTAGTATTCGTAAAATTCCTTACGCTCTAGTCATCTCCATAATAATTTGCATCGAGAATCGATATTAAAATTATTCAAAAGCGACATTGAAACCATTCAAAACCGACTTAGAGAACATTTCTTTGCTTCTTACATACATACATACCAATCACGCCGTTCCCTTCCGGGGTAGGCAGAGTCACTAAGTTTCACTCATAAATACACATTTGTACACCTAACTCTGCTTCAATAATTTCCTCCATACTGACCTATCCTTACAAACATTTACCCTCATACTGCTTCAGACACGCCCTCCTATTTTAAGACTCCTAATATTCCTCCTCCTAACAATCTCCTCAGCCCTATTCGACCACAACTTTCTCGACCTACCTCTACCTCTCTCACCATTCATTTCACTCATATATCTGTTTTGTTATTCGACTCTCATCCATTCTCTCAACATGGCCAAACCAACGAAGCACACTTCTATCAGTCCATTACTGGAACATCTAACCCACATTCATTTATTACCCACTCATTCTTGACTCTATTCATCCTACTTTTTCCGCAAACACTCCTCAGATAACTCATACCTACGGCGTTTAGTCTACTGTTATGTCCATCCTGACATACTCATGTTTGTTCCTTGCTTCTCAAGTAGTAAACAATTAAAATATTTCAATTTCATAACTGAATTTATTCACAATGAGCATGCTTTCACTTTGGTGAAGTGGAAATTTTATCTATATGGTAAGTGGCTCTGCGAAGCAGTGGTCACTCTAAATACAACGTTATGGTGAAATCGCTAAGTTTTTCACTGGAAATTTGAAATATGAGGTTGGCTCGAGAACTTCAACCTGCAGGCGATCGCTGAAACATTGGCGGAGTCGTTGACAGTAATTAGCTGCGGCGAAAAACCCGAAAAGGCAGCCTTAATACTTTACATGCCGCGAAAGCCTTCACACCTAAAAGAGTACTGGTCGAAGGGTCGAATTCATGCATTAGCGAAGGTGGAGGTTTTCTCGTGAAATTCCATTACCTTTTGAGTTTAAATATGCTGCACAACTCTTGGAACTTCTGCTACTGTCTATTTGCGCGGGGGTCTTCACGACTTCCCAAGTGAGTGCAGTCTTTGCAGATTGCTTCCATCATTTCTACATTTTGGCAAAATATTTTGGCGCTCGCTTATGTTCACTAGACTTTCATAGTTTAGAATGTAATCGATAAGCTGGTAATTATATTTTGCAAAGTTTTCATTTAGCAAAATTTCTCCGTTGCTCAATATAATTTACCGATGTTGTTTCTCTCCGTTCATTTCCTTTCGTAATTATTTATTTAGATAAATCAAGAGTTAAAGTTTATCACAATTAAGCGCTAAAACTATAAAATAAAAGTTTTAGAAAAATGTGAGTTCATTCAAATACTTCGTGTCGATGCCAAGTGTAAAAAATATAATCTCAAAACTCGTAAATATCTTCAGGTCACTGATTATTATATAAAATTATAAAACCAATAAGCTATAATATTCAATGCAAGAAATGACGCATTGGTAAAATAAACTACAAATTTACCAGTGGATGCTTTTGATGGTGAGACATGGACGATAACACGAAAAAATTACAAAGATAAACTTTTTTTTTAGAATATCTTTAAACTTTGGGATCAAAACAAGAGGAAGCGGTAGGATTTAGGACTAAATGAATAGATGAACAAAGAAACCAATTGTCTTGGAACAATACGTATGTCTGCTACAAAATCGACGAAAGAAACATATGAAAGAGCTCCACGTTGAAATGAGCGCGGAAGGAGACCTAAAATAAGATGAAGAGATGACGTCGCGAAAAATAAAGAATATTACTGACTACGGGGAGATAGCAAAAGATATAAGATGGGCGTAGTCTATTAAAGATGAGAAGATACATTAAGGGTTATGAGGGTTATTAAGTCCAAAGAAGGCGAAGAAGAAGGATTATTTGTTAAACTCTCCTCAACTGCTTCCAATATTTCTTTCCCTATCTGACGCTATCCTACTGCTTCTGCTATTAAAGAAGGAAAGGCTTCCATCCCCATGTGTTTTGGTGAGGGTGTTGCGACTCGCATGTATTTCTCTTTTACAGAGGGTGGTCGGCGTCACGAGGGAGTGATGCGCGAATCCAGACATCCTTGACGAGTCTCTCACGGATTGGTTAAAGAGTGGGGGGACCTTCGCTCGCGGAGGAAATGGAGAAAAGATGAAGACGGCTGGGGGAATGAGAGAGGGGGAGAAAGGGAAAAAGAGAGTCAAAGGAGGCGATGAAAAGGAAAGGAGGAAAAATAAAAGGGAATTGCTGGGAGGTAGAGGAAGTGAGAGGGATGGGGAGGGGGGGGGGTTGGAGTGAATACGTCGGGTGGATATATCTCCGTGGGTGGCATCCGTCTTCTTATTCCTCCTCGTCGTGCAATGCCTTGAGGGACGGGGAGGGAGCAGGGAGGAGTGCAGCGGTCGCGGTAAGAAAAAGAGGGTTGTAGGGATCAGATGGGCGGGAAGCATGCCTTGCGGTGGTGGTTGGAGACCATGGATTGGAAGGGAGAATATATAGACGGAGCAATACCGGAAGAGATTAGATATGGTCGTTTGAGCGTAATTTTCCTATATTTAATATAAAGAAATGAATGTTTTTTTGTTCGACTTCCATGCGTTCCAATACCATTCAACAGATTACGATGAAACTTTGGTGAGTGGTTGTGCGCCTGAGCGCGAATATTTCTGAATTATCAAATCCATTGCACAATAGGTGTAGCGCGAGTCGTTTCAACAAATGAGTTTTGGCACGCGAGCTTCTCAAACAAGCGAGGAACGACAAGTAAGCAAAAAGGAGGTCTTTTACGAGTTGCTCAATCACGTGCATCATAATCGTATCAGTGAGACATAATTTGTGTTAAAAGGTACGTAATTTAATTGTACGTAGAATAAGATTTGGTGCATGGGCATCTTTGTTTGCTTTCTTTTTAATTCTTGGACGCGATTTTCGTATACGCTCCGCTTTTTCCTAAAATTGGATTTTTATGCTCGGAAATCTTTAATTTTTGCATTACTTCAACAATAGAATATTTTATTTACCTGGAAACCGCAGCATAGGCGTGGAATAAAAACTCATTCCATCATTTTTGCGTTATGAATTCCTGTGTAGGTACAAGGAATTCATTGGGCAACAAAAAAGTCATGGTCTTTCATTTCTTTTGTACATGTGAATGTGTCTGCTTTGTATATATGTGCCTACTTGGAATGAAAAAGAGGCAATGCAACGAATGCCGGGCACAGCTAGTTTAATAAAGCTATTTAGTAAAATCATTTCTAGTAAAGTCTCAAATCATCTATGAATTTTATTTAAAACTTGAGGTGGATCTGACTTAGTTGATTTAAAAAACTTTAATAGATTTATATTTCTTTTCGGGTTTCAAAATTATCGAACAAAATATGCAGAATGTTCCACAAAATATTTTGAATGACCAAATAATATTCGTAAATGTTTCTCGGGTTTGACACCGGCTAAGTTTATTGAAATTCATCAACGTTTCGATGGTTGACTCAGCCATCATCAGCAGGATAATGAGTCGAGCGAGGATGCTGGCGGTTATATATAGCCGTAGATGCCCTATTGTTGTGGGAGCCGTTCCGAATTCTTTGAGTTTCATCCGTTACGCGATTCGCGCGTTCTGCGTAGCTTTTTTGCATCTCGCTAAAATTTAGAAACTGTGAAGCATCGACGTACTAAATTGGCTCTCCTGAATAGAAAATTGGATGAAATTAAGGCGACCAAATACGTAGCATTCTATCTAAAATAAATTAATTGCAACGAATCCTAAAAAATTAAAACTTAAACTCAACTTAAAGTTTTTTAAACACCTTCACGCCATATTCATTCTTATTCCGTCTTACATTACCCGATCAAAAACTTACCGAGATGCATAGTTTTGTTATCGTACACATTGCTACAAATCTGTAAGTTAAAACATTGAAATCACAGCGCTAAATCATATCGAAAACCAATATTTACCTCATATTTCTAGAGTGTGGTATGCTAAGCCATTAGGATGCTAGCTCATGCCATGACATATGTCCTGGACAAGAGTCTCACATATGGATCATCTCCATTTTTCATTAAACTTTTAAGTCTCCTTTAAAATATGCGAGAGACTACGAGTTCTGGTGGAAAGTCTGTCGTCTTACGTGAGAACGCGGATTGATCTTTCCAATTAGTGCATCTTAGAAGGTGGTCACGACGAGCCATCTTGAGTGACCGGGGGGCATTAATTGGGGGAAGGGAGGAGGAGTACTTTGGGGATTAGTAAGGGAGCGAACGCAAATGAATCTCGGTGGTTCGAGGGAGTTGCCCCCAAGCATTTGCGGGAACCGCCCTTGCATCTCCAATCTATCGAGGATCAAATCGGGAAAATAATCTCACGATAATTCGGTTTCCCTAATCTCTTTGCATGCCCTCGGCTGCAGATCACTGTCAGTTGTTGGGAACATCCTTTGGCGTTGGAAATCATGGAGAGATGATATTGCAGAATCTGGCCCTTCTTTGATTATAATTTCCAACTCTTAGTTGTATAATCTAGGATTCCTCAAGTTTCATCAGGTTGACGTCTCCTTTAAACGTGAATGTTATTTTCAGTGTCATGCTTTTGGTTAAAACAGTACCTGTCACAGATAAAGATATTCGACTAAAGAGAGATTAATAAAGCCCTTAAATATTTACCATGGCTGCTTTGACTTTTCAGCTGGGAAAATGGTTATTTTTACGATAGGTGACGTTCCGAAGGATCCAAATTACTCAACTTTTCAATGAAGATATTATTATTTTACTATTTTATTCAATAATGTCGTCTAATAATTCATCAACTTCCAGATGAATAGGAAATAAGTAAAGCACTGTAACATCACCAGAAATATGAAGTTGTATCAAAATGTAGAGTTCAGTGCGCGAATGGTATCCAGGGAAAACAATTTTTTTCGTGCAATTACACTCAATAAAATAAAAAGTTTTTTATGACCAACTAAATTACATTGTTGTCTTATGTGCAGGCTTTTTAGTTTTCGTCACCCTTTAAAGTGCTACTATGTTTTTAAACAAATGAACTATTTCTGCGTTTAAAGCGCGTTAACAATGCATAGGTTCTTAAAGTGTGCGCAATTAGTATCCAAGTAAACCTTTTATGGTAGCAGAATCGATGGTCTATTAATGGCGTCCCGGAACACGGATACCAAGTGCGGGGAAATATACAACGTTTATGGGTGTGTTCTTTGGTTCGCGAACATTAAGATTCAGATCGCGTTTTCAAGAAAATGAGTCAAGGATCCCTTATTTACGTTAGGTACTCTCCGATTAGGAAGGCTAAAAAATATGGCCTCGATGGTAAAACTGTCAATAAAATTTACATGATAGAGTTGTGACCGTTTGTCATTCCCCGAGAAGGACGCTGAAAAGAAAAAAACACTAAGAATAAGAACCTCGAATGTATTCTGATACCCTTTGGAAAGTAGGACACTCTTAGTTTTCATTATAAAGCCCTAGATTAATAAGAAGCATCAAATTGCTCAATATTTCCCTTGTTTCTTGTGCCATAAAAAGTGATTCTCCTCTTCTAACTGTAATCCAGTGACGCCATACTCACCATTTTGTGCGTGGCTCGTGCAAATAAAAATGTACCCCTTGAACCGCGTGCATAGAGTGCAATTAAATTTTATATGCCTTACTACACCCTCTCTGGAGCAAGACAGCTGCATGCTGGGCGAAGCAACTGTGCCGTTCTCCTACACTTTTGTGATCGTGAGCACACGGTCACCGCTAAAGAAAAGATGGATAAGAGTCAGATGGAAAACCTCTATTTACTGAGGGTATTTGCATTATGGCTCTGGGAAACCTTCGACGAAATGACACCACCAAGGACTCCTAGTAAACTCATGACCAGTGAATTTTTCAGCGAATGGAAATGGCGTGTATTGCTAGTATTATAATGATAACTCGTAACTTTGTGATTCCACATAGGTATCTTTATTTGGAACGTCGAAACCAGGATCGTTCCAAATAAAGATATGTGGAATCACAAAGTTACGAGTTATTTATTATAATGTTAACAAATTCCACAGAGTTATGCCTGAAACTACCAATTACTAAGTATTGTTAGATAATTGAAATGAATTTGAATATAATATTTATTGATTGTTCTGGGGTCATGCCCCTTAAGAACAAAAAATATATACATAGTGATGCGAGACAGTGAACACAGTAAGAAAAAAATAAAAATTATGAAATGGCAAAGACGAATAGATATATGATACATTAAATTTTTAAGTAGAATATATGCAGTACAAATAAGAGACAGTTAACAAGTATGCAAAGTAATCGGCGAAGTGTTTATTATAATGAATTCGAAATTCAGCAAACAAGTTCAAGATATAAGTAAGCGTACAAAAACAACATAAAGAATCAGAAAATAATACATTATGTATAACTATTCATTTTGAAAGTTGAGAGAGAGGGACTATTTTTATATGTTTAGGCAGATTATTCCATAGATGATAAAAGAATTCTCCTACGGTAAAAGAATTTTGGAACATAGTCGACTTATGACTAGGAAGGTATAAAAATTCTTAATCACATCTGGTACACATTTTACTTGTGGGTGGCTTGGTAACAAATTGGTCAAGCAGATATTCTGGGGATTTTTCGTTGAATAAAGAATACAAAAAAACAACCTAAGAAGTTTTTTATTATAGGGGGTCAAATGGTCTTCCCTACGATGGTTAAAAATATATCTGATGCATTAATTTAATGCTCGGTGAATCTTGGTGTTATCTTCTTGGCTTAAGTCATTGTACACCAGGCAGCAGTAATCGAACATAGGAAAAACTTACGTTGAACTAAGCATTTTCCTTGTGTGTTGAGGAAGAAGTTTGGAGTGTACTTTGAGTTGATGTAGAATGGAATTGATTTTGCTAGAAATGTTATTCACATAGTTGTTCCATGACAGGCTTGAGTTAGTAGTTATCCCAAGATTTCGAACGGAGCTTGAGTAAGGTATGGAGGCTCCGTCAACTAATATTTGTGGTGTATTATCTGAGTGGATACGGTTTGTTGTACTGGTGCTTCCAACAATCATTTATTTGGTTTTGTTAGGAGAATAAATACCGTCCGCTTGACTAAAGCAATTGCTTCGTGAGAGAATTATGTAGCAAATAAAACCATTGAGGTAGATGATGAGGGCAATACGTCATTAAACTGTGGCCTGATAACCGAAATAACAACCATATTGATTAGCCCTACTCTTTTCTTACTTCCCATCAGGATAGCATAATGGACGGATAAGCGGATGTGCAGAAAGAATATCCATCATCTGTTTTAAACTTAAGGAAGGTAACTCTTGAGAGATGTATTGGCTACTTGGTGCTATAGATTCTACTAGATTTTACCAAAGTTTTCACCGGAAATGTGGATTATTATTATTTTTTTTAAACTAACAATTATGTGTAGAGAATTCATATTAAAGAAGTGAATGGATGTTGAACTCTAGTATGTTGTCCATGAAAAACATCGGAAAATTATAATATGAGTGCGTCATGTAGTAGGTGCTGAAGAAAAATCACGGTTAACAAACGTTACAGCTTCAAGCATTGACCGTAATAATAAGCGTTCTCTCCATCAAATCCAATGTTCAAAATAATGAAGTTGCTAGCGATGGCGTTTTAAGTGAGGAACGTGAGCAGAGTCAAAAGGCATGGATTAGGGTGCAAAATGTGTGTAAGCGAATGCTTGAGAGTGTACTTACGACTGTTTTCACGTTAGCAAGTGCTAGAAACATGTATCGTTACCTGAGAGAAAGTAAATCGTATATTTGTGGATTCGGAGAAAGTGTATTATTGGATAAGTATAAATGAATTATGAGTTTTTTTATGACTATGGGATAAATGAGTTTTTATTGAGTATTACGATAATGGTAAATCAAATTCAGAGTGATCGGGGATTTTAGTGGCCAGGAATAAAACGGCCGGGAACATGGCTATGTTATTGCTCCATGTTACCATGGACTAATAATTGAGAGGGCGTAGAGAAAGTATTGAGAGAGGTACATTTGGAGATAATTTCCGTCAATGTTTGGAAATATTATATGCAAGTTCGCGGGTATCACAGCGTTGATATCATAGAGCCCTCCGCGTTTATGGAAGCTTCTGAATACCACCTGTGAACCAAAAAAGTGTAATTAATTGAGAGCGATTGCAATCTAGACCAGATGGTTCTAATGTGCAAAATGAGAATAAAAGTTGTATATTTGGTTAAATATTGGGTTATTGAACTGGAGTATGAGTTACGGTGTGTTCCATTTCACGCAACAGGCGCATGATGCGCCACAGCATCAGTGGGCGTTCCGTTTCTCATATTCGCATTGGAGCTGTTGATGCGGCCGAGTGCAACTTAACGCGGCAGCGCCTTTGGAGCGAGCAAAAAATTTGAATCACTTCAGCGAATCGTTGTCAAGGGTTGTTGACGTGAAATTCAGGAATTAAATATGTACTTGCTCAGAAAAACAGAAAAGTTGGAAAAATAATGTAGTGGCTAATGCTACTAAATATTTATCAGGATGTCAGTCAGAATCATTCAGCAGCAGCTCGAGGTCTCTTTTAAGAGAGAATGTTGATAAGTGGATTGATACGATTGATGATATGATTGTAGATATTAGTGCTATTTCTGCCATCACCACGCCGACTAAGACAGTAGTTGGGTTCAATTTAAACCAAGGATTAGGAGCTACGTGGAGAAATTGTAATTTATATTTTCCGTCGTTAATCTAGAACACCGGCGAAGCGGTCGTCATCAAGACGCTGCTCTCGCTGTGGAGACCTGGAAATGATGGAGAGAGGATCTTTTCAAATCGTACTCCACAGCGTTGTTCAAGCAAACTTTGGTTAAAGGTTTCATTGAAATTGCGTCCTTCCTGTTGGTTTTCCTATCAATGGATGGACATCTGAGGGGTCCGACTCGGGTTGGGGTCGGCCTCTTCGTCTGACTCCGCTCCGTTGATGCGAACCTCCGTTAAAGTAATGAAGAAGAAAATCGTTTCTCACAGATGTCCGTGCTCCCAGTGGGAGTCTCACCTATGGCCCTCGCGGGGAAGATGACGGCCTGGGATAGCACACCTCGCCTCCCTCTGTTCCCTCGGCTGAGCGGAGAAGCTTCCTTTTGATCTCTCTTGTCTTGCACACCCTACCCCTCCTTATGTATTCTCTTCTGGTCCCCTCCACCTTTAACGCAATAATAAACGACTTTAGCTCTCCATAATCGGCCATTTTGCGAGTAGTGATGACTAAATAATTTTTATAATAAGCAGTCGTCAAGTCTTATAAATTGAAACTTCTTATCCCATTTATCGGATCGCCCAGTCGTTTAAAGACTCCGTGCCGTTGGCATCAATCTCCGAACCCTACGAAGCGCCGATGGAGCGAGCACGCATTTGCGTTTGAATAGCGGGCCATGTTCCGTCTTGTAGACTTATACGAAACGTGCCCAGGGAAAAAGACGGGGAATGGATGTGACACTGGGTATTCCCGCGTCCATTTGAACGACGAAGTTCCCTTCACCTCGCTGAGTTCGACATCATTTACCGGACGCATTCCGTTTTACTACATTTTTTGCCTTTGCCCATTTGTTTCGGAAAAAAAATATTCGTCCGTATATTCTTAGTTACAGAAAAATTATAATATGAACCTAGATTTTGATTCGAAATTTGATTTGTCCTCGATATCTCCTGGCAAATGGTGCCTATGTCATGATAAAAACTATGACCAATGTCTTTCAATACTTGAATTTTTGTCAAGTATTTAAAGAATTTTCATTTTATAAGGTTCGAACGCGTTCTTCTAAAAATAAGTGCGTCTTCAATTTGGTTCTTTTTTCATTTTGTTTCAATTTATCTCATCTACGTCTGGTTGAAATATAGTGATGCTTACTGCTGTGCAAATGGGACGGAATTTGTCCTGAATATCTTGTCAAAATCGATAAGGTCGAAGATTAGTTTTTCCGCTCGCTTTGACATGAAATGAATGAACTATCCTATGATGTGCATGTTTCATTATTAGGTGTCAGGTTTCATTTTAGTCTCAATTATTAGGAGTTGAAATTAAATACTGACATCTTCATGGGATTTGCATCTCTCGCGCTTGATGACTTATCGATCCTTCTCATGTGAGGAAAGTCTATTCAGTTCTAGTGAGTTTGTGTGTCAATCCGTCAACCGAATGATTCTCCTTCATCTTTTGATTCATAGTAAATAATGGCGTTCCGAATACTTTCCCTGCGTGGATGAAACAGCAACTTCATAATGGCTATATTTCGCTCTGTGGTTTGTTTTTTTAATGGGGATATTTTAATTAGTAGAAATAATCTATTGGTGGTGTGATACGTACTTGAGATTACTTGTCATTAGCTTTTATTCAAAGCACTCATATCACAAGGTTATGAAGATAAATCAATGAGGGCGCAAGCACTTGCTTGTAATTAATTTACAGATCAGATATAAGCGTGAAAAGGGTAATTTGGCTCACTTCTCTGTATGATTTCTCTCTATTGTAAATTATTTTCCTTAACAGCTCGCACATAGAGAATTCTAGACATTGCATAGCTCACATTCAAAGCTATGGCTATTTTGGTATTAATTGAGAAATGATCCCGTATTATGTTCGCGTCATTACGCTTGGTGACCTCATGGGACTGGTGATACTTTGACGGGCTTTCGGCCAATGCAGAGGGAAAAAGAACATCATATTACTTAAATTTTCGCCACTTAGATTAGTTTCGCTATTCTTGTGTAAAGAAATAAATTGTTTATATCATGCATTTGGAAATCACAAAGACTATGTATTACGCACTGCACTTGTTATGTTCTTAATAATGTGCAAGTTTATGATCACTGTAAAGCTAAGCAGTAGTTATTAGAATGAAAATTATCGGTTAAAGTGTGTATCGTACCAAAATATGCCAGCTCAGGTCATTTAAAGGTCGATGTGATGAAAATTATGCTCTGAGACGTCATCCTGTAATTGCATATTTATCACTGTGTTTAAAAATGAAATACTATAAAAATTACAGTTCCTCACTAACGCCTGACGACGAGTGGTTGTGCCATGTAAAAGTTGCGATATCCTTAATGCGCTTGGAAAAAAGAGTCGGATTCATAAATTTGTCTGTCATCCGTCATTTTAAGCCATTTGGTGTAGAAATAATTTTTTGGGTTGTGATGAGGCGTTCGACTCTTTTCTATTACTCTTTCTGAGTTCTTTCTTGAAAAGTTAAAAAAGTTAATGGTGAAAGAGAGTACTAACTGAAATCCTACCATTGAGCGACATCAGTGTGGCGACTTAGTTGTGGCTTATCGCAATTGCACCTGAACACCTTAAGTTTCATCAGTTCATTTTTGTGACTTTTCTCATTGCATTTATTGTGCATCTTATATCTCTTTTCATGGTTTATCTGAAATTGTATCTTACACATATTTGGTTAAAAAAAAAATAAATGTTTTGCAGAATATTCTTGAGTTCACTTTTTGATATCTGAACAGTTTTATGAAAAATATTTTTCTGACATGGTATCGCCCAAAACTTTTTTGAGTGGCCCCTCATCCTCCCTAAGCTTTCTTCCCACTGTACCAACACATTGTTGTGTATGGCGGTAGAATACCTCTTAAATTTCTCACTCTTTGCTGTCTGCTTATTTTTCTCTCAATTTGCCTTTATTCTAAAAAAACCAACCATACCAACCTATTAATGAGACAATCAATTTTAGTTTCAATCCCTTCCTAGATTTATTGATTTTTGTGTGCTTTATGAAATCGTAATTGTCTTTGTTTTCTCGTAATCGACCATACATTGGTGTGGTACCTCTATGTAGTTTAACTGCAGTCTGTATAACGGATATTTGTAATGAAAAAAATCTATCAGCTGTTTACCTATTGTTATACCTGCCGTTCTTCAAGCCCTTCAAGGTGAATATAGTATTTTTCCATAACGAGCACGTGTGTTTGTAAAACAATCAGAAAAGACGGTTGAACAATTTTTGACAATTTCTCGAGGGTCAGTGACTATACATTTCTTTTCACCAGCCACCTAGACTGGCAGATTCTTGATCCAACCTATCAAGGTTTCGATAGAGAGCTTCACACTTTGCATGCTGCCGTATTGTTCTTCCATTGAAATACTTTTCTCGTTAACTGTCTTTTTTGCTTTGCTGTGCCTTTAACACTGTCTACTTCCAGCCTTTGGAAAGGATTTTAACCAAAAAAATGACCTGGTCACATCTTCGCCTGTATGCGGATATTCTAATGGCCGATAGAGCGCGTGCCATTTTCTTCATTTACCTTAAACTGGCCTTATTTTAAGTATAGGACTTCAGCCTTCTCTACTTTGTTGCTGGAGACTTATGACATCACTGAATCTTCTAGTGAAATAGATTGTTAGCTTTTTTGCCCTTATATCCTGAAGGATTCTTGTTAGCCCAGAGTTAGAGCCACAGCCGATTTATAATTAAAATTGGACCTTAGAATGCATTTAGTTTTGTCCGAAGAGGTTTAATTTGTTTCTGATACTTATACATAATTTATGATGAGTACTTTGTTTTTGCAGATTTTTGGGTATTTTTATTGACCTGTGATATTTTTCTACCGGGCAACTACTCCAGGTATGATCATTTCCTCTTGTCTCATGGCTTTCCCTGGACTTCCCAAATTTGGCTTTTATCCCACCTCTGTTATTCCGTTGCCATCGCTGTACAATTTCGTGTCATTTATAATTTGCCCATCTCTTTTCTCCCTCTTACACATAATACCTACTCTAGGCCTTTTTGCAGAATATGTGGTCCTATAATTTTTTTAAAGATAACTATTAATGTTTCCATTTCCTTTTAAGACATCAGAAATTCAGCCATTGGGGTAATAACTAACTTTAAAAATTTAAAATTTGGCAAATTTATGGTTAAGCTACTGATAACCATAGTTACAGGCCGTGTGAAAAGTAGTTCCTCAAGGAAGCGTGATTTGCCCTCTTTCATTCATTATTTATATTGATGACCTAAGTTCTCGAATCAGCAGTAAATTAGGATTATTTGCAGACGATACGGTAATCTACCGTGAAATAAGCGAAGACGCGGACTTTCAAGTTCTGTCATCTGACCTTAACGATGTTCATTCATGGTGCCAGGAGTGGGGTATAGAACTAAATATTAGTAAATGCACCACAGTTCACTTCCTGCGATAGTCGTCACGCAAAAGCCATACGTACACCGTGGGTGGAGTAAACATTAAGTCTTCAAATACAATAAAATATATTGGAATTACCATAACTTTAGATGTATCGTGGGGAACTTGCATACAAAATGTATGCGTCACAGCATTAAAGAAACTAGGTTTTGTTAAGCGTATAATAGGAAGGTCCTCGGGTGAAAAAGTAAAAGAGAGATGTTACTTCGCTCTGGTTAGGCCACATCTCGAATACGCCGCGAGCATTTGGGACCCTGGTCATAAAGATTTGACAACAAAATGAACAAAATACAAAAAAAGTAGCACGCTTCGTTAAATACTGCTACGAACGAAACTTTACAAAACTTTACGGAGGGATTGAGGTGGGAGCCCCTAGAGACTCGGAGGCTTCACGCTAGGCTTAGGCTGGTTGAGATATTCGGAACTTGTGTATTTCAAAGCGACACAGAGAATATTATCATGACTCCTCACTACATTTTTAGGTTTGACAGGTGCGACAAAATAAGAGAGATACTCTGCCGAATAGATAGGTACATAAACTCGTTTTTTCCGCTCACAAAAAGCGACCACATTAACAATTGAGCTCCTCTAAATACACTCCAATAGTACATGTCACCATTTTACCTCCAAATATTTGACATCTTTACACAGCTGGTGACCTACTACTCTCTGCCACACGCCCATGCGGCGGCTCGCGGGGTAGTATGTAGATATAGTGGAATAATATTTGAGCTTACATTTTTTTAATTTCTTCCTATATCTTATTAGGGAAATTCCCTCCCCTTTTGGGACTAATATGAAGAACAAACTTTTTCAAAACGTAATGAGACCAATAAATGATTTGTGAATGAATTCCGAATGATAAAAGATTTATGATTTTCCCAGTGTAATATGTTTAAATTTCCTTCTTGGGCTTCGCTCCCGGTGATATTTTCAAAATTCTCCGACGTTTTGGAAAGTGAATAATTGAAACCAGGCTTAGCATCGTGAGCACTTTAGAGTGGCGCAACCAGAGAAGTCGTCAGTGGCGGAACACAGCATCAACGAAGACCATGCCAAAAAACGAGCCGATGCAAAAATCCTTTGCCGCGCACATCGTTACTGGGACCGCATTATCGCAGAGGCCATTGAGATACGATTACATCCGAATAATTTCAATAGAGACACCGGATTCTAACTAAGTAACACCTGAAGGCCTGTAATCAAATGTATTAAAAAGATGGGAAAACATTCAACGGCCAGCGGGACACGTCAGCCAATCATACGGATCGTAACCTTCATTGTTGGGGCATCAGCGGTCAGTTTATAATCAGTGTTATAGCGGACACTATGGAAATAACACCTGTCTTGAAAATGGAAGACAAGTCGTTTTCCGAAAAGTCGGCGAATTTTGAAAATATTACCCGGTGCGAAGCCCGAGAATTCCGAATGGCTTTCCTGGTTGCTGATTTCTCATCGTTGTTTACTGTAATGAGGATAGAAAGGAGATTTTTTTTTGCTGAGCTATGAGTCTCCCAATCAAATCGTAATCTTCATTTAATTTTATGATTTTATGTAAAAAGTGGTCTTAGTAACCATTTAATGCGCTATTATGTACGCTCCAATATTGAGTTATTCAAATTAATATCTATTTTATTGCAATTTTAGTTGTGAATATTGAAATAGTTATTTATATTATGCGTTCTTAGTTTTTATTTGTGTGGGCTTATTTTACGCAAGCAATAAATATTTTTTTTTATTATTTATGGCAGCTCGAATGTTGAAAGTAATCCCTTGGGTGTCTATACGTAAATTTAGAGGCCTTTGAATAGCATGCCCGGCGTGAAATTTCCACGTCTGGAGCCTTTCTCTCGCCCACTTGTCATATGTGACTGCTTGTCTCCTCATAAGTATGCTATTTAACATCTCCGTTTTATTTTTTTAAAAGTGTGTCCCAATTCACTTGGGTCGCATGACTTTGAAAACAAATATTGGTCATCGGTGGTAACTCAATCCTCAATGACAGAATTAAGCCATATAATTACAACCTTCCAGCTAAAAGTTTTCTTATATGAAGACAAATACAGTATCACGTTCGAACATATTATTCCTTTAATGCTTTCTCTTTCTTCCATCATGCTGTGATATGTCTGATAAATTTAATTGTTGCACTTTATCTTGGTAACTTTTAATGTTCTGAAAGACATAATTATAATTACGTATGCAACTATGTTCATCATAGCTTACCATAGTTCATATGTCATCGACAAAAACATAAGAGATGAAGCATAGCAGGAAAAGTATTTCATACTAAATCGAACACCTTTAGAAATTACACATTTCGCAAGGGAAATTAAGACAACTATTAAACAAAGTGACTCTCTTCATCAGCGAGTTTTGTTTTACCTAAACTTGCCATTCGTTTATTGAACTGTATCTGTCGAGTGCTATGTTTCAAACCTTGTCCACTTTCTGACCATATTTCATCTGACCTCATGCGAAATGATAAGTTTCTTTGGGAATTGAAAAGTGCATTAACATTCTTTCAATCAATTGAGTGTCTCTCATCGTATTAAGTGTTCATCAATATCAATATTTGTTCACCTACGTCCTTCTAATCCGAAACTTCATAATCTCCCAGATTTTATCCCTATATTACAGATGTATCTTCAATTTTACTTCCACTAAAGCTCCGATATTCTAAGTTCTTATATTTCACCCCCTTTAACTTTTATAATATCTCGTGAAATTTTATTGCCGCTCCATAAAGGTGAGCTGTTGTATCCATGTTTCTCGACATTTTGTATTTCATGTTTTTCATTGCATTATCTCTCTTAATTAATATGATATAGCTTATATTTGGTATACCTATTTGTCTGGAACACCCGCAAAGGCAGTTCTCAGCGCCGTCTATGAATATATGGAATGCTACGTGTACTGTGTGCTGTTGATCATAGAGCCATATTACTCAAAAGGGGAGTAAACGGCACTCAGTGTATTAATTGATCTCAAACTTTCTGTAAAACTAATTTTTGAGCAGAAATTCAATATCTCAAAGCAAAGCAACCCACTTGTTATAGTTTGGGAGAAAAAGGCGTTTCAATACAGTAAAAAAGTAGTGAAAAACATGGATATACTACAACTACACGCTGCGAATCATCTCAGTTATTGAGACATTTTGGGTAAATTACGTCTTCTTTCGTTCATCCGTACTTTTTAAGTCTTTAATGCATGACTTGATAATTTCGGCAGGCGACCGTAAGTTGAGGTCATTTGGGCCATTAAGGATTGGTGGGTAGATTGGGAAACGGGGGAAGGGTGGAGATAAAACCGGCGTAGGCAATTGTCTTCTTAACGAAAGGCGCCAAGGGGGAACAGTCCTTTTTTTCCATTTTCCATCCGTCGGCCGTTTTACTACATTTTGAAGTGTCCCACTTTCAGCGCGTTAATCAGGCATCGGTTGTGGAATAATAAATCACCCTACTGGAACTCGATCCTGTGTCCTCTGAAAGGACTTACTCTAATCGCCGTGTTCTTAGTCTCCTTGCCAACCAGATCCAGTAATCATTACTATTTTTTGCCCACTTAAAGAATTTTGAATCACTCTGAAGTTTTGCAAGAACACGCAAGTAGAAGGTATATGTTTAAAATAAATACAAATTTAATTGAATTTCTAACCTGCAAAGTACGTATACGTCCTATTTGTTCTTCAGTCTAACTTTGTTGGCATTGCATTTTTAATTTATTGATACGAACATATTTATTTAAAGGCCGTTGAAAAGATGTATATTTTAGCAACTGCGACATGCTTGAAATGCGTTTTTTTTCGCCAGTCATACATTTTTGGCATGCCATTTTAAGTTTCCTCGCGGCATTCCGACAAGTATCGATTCGCAGATATTACTTGAGGTCCGTTGAAAAAAGTTAGAACAAGTGCTCAATAAGTGTCACCGTTCCTCAATGTATGCTTGATTCTATTTGTATGTGGTTGTCTCGCGAATTTGACTTTGTCATTTTATTTTTGCTCATTTTTTTGGCTCTCTTCTATTCGCTGTTGTGAATTGCATCGTTCCCATTGTACGTTTGTGCATCATGATCACCTTGTATTCATTAATCACCTGGCAGTCCTCAAAGAGTCGCGGGTAGTCACTGGACATATTTCGTCCCTTTTCGACTGGCCAACATTTTTTTTCTGAATCGCCCATACAATTAAAAAAATGTCAAGAATAAGGTAGTTAATGGACAAGAAAAAAATGTTCTCGCGCGCGCCCTCGCGTGAAGGATTCAATTAACCTCTTATCAATGGAATTTCCAATCACGTTTGGAAGTGATTTCTCGGCACAGTCCGATAGAGGAGGTGGGGACTGTGGGGGTGTCGAGGTGGGGATGGGATGGGCCGCGTAAATTGCCCAATTGATTGGTCCATGCACATCACTCCCTCATCGTCGTCTCTCTCCCCGGAGGAACTCGCCACCTCCCCTTCCTCCCTTGTCAGTTTCCCTTCCATCAAGTGGAAGAGGATCCTCTCATCATTCCTCATTCTCCCCGAAGGACGCAAATTGTTTCTTAAGAAGTCGCCGCTTCCTCCCATCTCTCACCGGCTTGGTTCGTCACTTTCCCGCTGCGCCGGCGTGGCGCCTGCCTCGACGGCTTTTCGCGCGGAAACAGCTTTGGTGACTTGGAAAAGACGTCCCGTGACTTTTTTCTGCTTCGTCTCTTGGGAAAAAAATTGTTTTTTTTTTTTTTAATTTCTTCAATTAGTGGAAGTCATAGGGGGTGTCGATGATGAAACCAACGCAAAAATTTTAAATCCGACCTCTTTCGTATCACTGTACAGAAATAAAATAATAAATATTTAATAATTTTTAATCAATGGCAAATAAAGGTACACCATAATGATTGTTAATGCTTAAGCCTACAGTATTCGCAGGGTGTCTAATGGACGCTAAGAAGTTTTATTTTTTTGCTATGTTTTTGGACTCCTAGCCTCCTGCATCCATTTACTGTCCTATTCAACATTATTTTACCTTTTTTTATTTTATGCGAAGAAATCGTACAATCGTACTATAAACAGTGTCCGTTGAGCACCAAGCGAGTAGTGTTGAGGAAATTTCAAGGTGAATTACACCGGTTAATATATATTTATAAAATTCTTGCAAATATATATATTAGTCACAAACAGAGAAAAGGTTTATACATTGCTTGATTTACGTAATACACGCAATGCACAGTATAACCAGCAGAAAATGAGCGTATTGAATCAAATATAGTCTAAAATTCGATGTAATTTTCATACTCAATAATAAGATGAACATGTCATATTTTGTATAATTTATTACTAATTAATTCACTTAAAATGAATTATTTTTTCTTTTTTTCTTATTAATGTATTCATCATTTAAATTTATTCTATCGCATTAATTATACTAAAATATAATACTATAATTTTATATTTATACCATCATACATAAATAATTGCGATGAGAGTCTGTCAGACGCCTACCGGTGGGTGTTCCAAAAATGTATTCCTGTACTTTCAGGATAAAAATATATGCGATTTTTATTTCACTCGGGATTGAGGGCATATTAGCCAGGGAATTACTTCATGAAAAATTTTGCTATGGATATCCGTTTGGTAGGTAATGGCAATGGTATTGCCACAGAAAAAAATACGTATGAACCTTAAAGTAGTGTTTTAGTCAACTGCGCAGTTGCCAACGCAGATTAGAAGGCACGTCAAATTATTTAATTCTATTTTATGCCAACGAAAGCAATGGTGTACCGCCATACCACATCAAATACAATCCGTTTTTTTTTTATAAAGTATGCCCATCGTCAATTTTCGTTTCTTTCGGAATTCTTTGACGTGGAGGAAAAACATGATCTTCCTTCCCTTTCTCTTTTCACTGCCCAACGTAATTTTCACAAACTTATGAGAAAATCATACGTGACGCGGTGCTAATGTAGCCAATATGGAGAAAGAAAACTGTGACAGCTCTGAGAGAAACTGTGGGTATTAAAGGAGTGGAAGAATATTTTGAGAATCTTCCACGTGTATTGGCTTCCTATTCTTTCACACTTTCTCTGTCGGCAGCAAGAAGAGGCGGAGTCGAATAAAGCTTGTTTTTCTGCATCTTTCCTCTTCATGGGTTACTTCTTTTTCCCCCAACTCATTCCCGTCCTTTCAAGTTAAGTGTTGGAAATTACACGTCAACGTAAAAGAGTGTTTGGTAAATTATTATGTCTCGTAGGCTATGGATGAATATTCTGGATCGCAGTGGGGTTGCAGACGGGTTACCTCCTGGAGTGATACCATCTTCTACCTACACAAAAGAAGAGGAAAGGTGTAGTCTCAGACAGGCTTCCGTTAGAACATTCTTACTTATTGGATGAGGAAATCGGCAACATCTAAATACGCTTCCGGATTTATAAATTGCCATACGCTGTCCTGTGGAAGTGGGGAAATATTTAGGTAGGGAGTGGCAGAGGGGTCATAAGTTGTGAGGAACAGAATGTTTACTAAATTTTAGATAAAGTTATTATAGACTACTACCGAGACAGCTGTAAAATAGTGGCTATTGACTCGCACTGCGCTAAGAAGTGCCGGAAGTGCTACTGTCCCAGTATCTCTAAGTATCCAATAAAAAGTATGAGAAATAATTGATCTTAATGGGGATAGGTTGGAATTTTAAAACCAAATGCTCTTTGCCAATGTCTCGGAGCAGTAGGTATTTCATCTACAGGACTATAAACAATACCTAAAGGACAATTTAACTGACTTATGTACTGGATGTATATCTCACTAACAAGTGAAATTACGACGATGAAACGGACGGACAAAATAAGAAATGATGAAGTGTACAGAGAAGTAGAAGAGGAAGGGACCATATGGAACACCATAGTGAAAAGAAGGACAAGATTGATTGGGCACACCCCGAGAAACAATTGATTTGTGAAGATCATAATTGAAGGCAAAAAAAAAGGAAAAGCTCCCACAGGAAGACCCAGGAATATGTTCATGGACCAAATAAAGAGGAAAGTACATAGGAAGAGATACCAAGAGGTAAATGAGCTAGCATTAGATAGAGAAGGGTGAAGGGCTGCAGTCAACCAATTTTAGGATTGATCGACCAATGAATGAATCTCATTACCCCAGGTACCATGGAGCGGATTATTTACAAAAATCAGAATCATAGGATAAAGAGTATACAAATTATACCTATGAAAAACTACATTTTGTGAGTGGAACTAGTCTGTATTTTGTAAATCTCTGTGTGTACACTTAGGAACAGCGTTGGCAAAGAGTAAGTTGTTTTCGTATCCAACCTTCCCTTAATAAAAACTAAATCCTCTAAAGATACGATATAATGACCCCTGAATATATTATTAGATTTTAATTTCGTCTTTCAAGATAATATTTATGTAGAATACAAATATATTCGTTTATGTGAAGTGTAATTATATTTTCCAACCCTTCGATGAGTGGACGCCCTGAGTTTTTCCCTTTTAAGTGTGAAAAACTATTTCTGCTTTTGGGCGAGGGTTCTATATTTATGAAATTCGTTTGTTTTCCCAAGAATTAAGGAGTCGAAATAAATTGTCAAGAGTTATCGCAATTGTGTGAATTGCATGGGCTGTTATTTACTAATGCGCTCATATCCACAAGTCTATCCCAACGGATTAATTTTTTTATTTTTATAAGTATATTTCGTGCTTTGTTTGTAGTCTGCATGCTATATATTACATTATTCAGTCTATTACCGCACATTTCACGGTACAGCTGTGGAATCAACTAGAATTTTATGATGCTTTCAGTAATTCATGAGTGACGACTTTCGAAACTTTGGTCGTATCATGCTTACTAATTAGCTGAAGAGCATGGCTCTCATTTGTCACTTTGCATTTATGCTTCAAAAGCATCGAATTCATTTACTGCTATGAGAGTCCTTATTTGTCCATATTTTTCTTAATCGTAACAATTTGAGTATCACTTGACGTATTGCTTTCAACTTGCTGATTGTGATCCATATCCACCTCACCTGTAACTCTTTGAGGCGATCACTAGGGCCTGGAAAAATAATGCTTTTCATACCTTTTAAACTTGAACTTTGTCGTGTTTTTTTAATTTTTCTTCAGAGTGTAAGTAAAAACTTATCCTTCTAAATGGTATTAAAGCAGAAATCGATATAAAATATAGCAAGAAGTGAAGTATGAGGCTAGATGAGTTGGAGAGAATTCATCATAATGAATAAGAGTTAAGGCAATTTTTCAACTTAGATAAAGTTTTATTCGACCTAGGTTTACGATGGATTCCGTCTAGGTTTTAGCTTATACCGGCTGTTTTCTATCCAAGAATTGAAGATCCAAAATAACAATTTTGCTTCATTCTCAAAGAACTAACCACGCAGTTACTTCAATGGAGTCACCCGCTAGTGATCACACAATTTTGTGAAATTCACAGTGGAAAAATCATTCGCCTGAACTGGGATTCGAACCTAGACCCCTCGATTTTGCAGACCCGTGAAATTCACCCTGGAAGAGGACGCTTGGGTAGCTTAATTGGTTAGATTACTCGACGCGAAATCGAGGGGTCTGGGTTCGAATCCCAGTCCAGGCGAATTAATTTTCCACTGTGAACTTCATTCTAATAATGGAATCAGGCCTCAGGCCACGTAGGTAGAATAAGGCAAAGACACAATGACCCATGATTACCTCTATTAGTGGCCCTACTTGATATATACTACCCCTAAGACACAATGAGTTTTGCCTCGGCGTGAAGAATATCACCGTGTCCGACACAAAGGGAATAAGATCGTGGGGGACAAGGGCGCCCATTTGCCCCCATCGGAGGGGGACTTCTCCAGCACCTCCCAAAAACTTGATTCTTTTAATTCATTGAGTAGAATAAAACTTTAGTTACGTGGAAAGTTGCCTTTACTCTTATTCATTCTGAGAATAAAGCAAAATTGTTATGCCTTTAGATCTTCAATTCCTGACAAGAAAACCGACGGTATAAGCTGAAGCGAAGATTTATACTGATGTGCATTTCTCGGATAGTTAAGAATAATGACTATCTAGAATTATTCCACTGCTCTGTGTCGAGTATGTCAACAGTAGGAGAACATGCACAGAAGGAGGCGACTAGGATAAAAAATATGACGCCGCAATCTTATCAGCGGAATCTTTAATTCGAACAATCATTCTCAAAGGGAGATAGAGAGACCTTGGGGGGGACCTAAATAATTGGAACTCTCCCATAAATGGCTGGTGTGTGCCCATTGTAAAATTTCACTTCGTCATTTAGAAAGCAAGCAGGATTTCGCTGCACACTCGCTCAGCGCGCCTCTCTTCATTCTTTTGTCAAAGAGGCTCCGAGAGCAAAGTAATCCCTCTGACCTACTATTTTTCATTCATTTTTCATTCTCGTCTCCACTCTCGAGCCCCCCACCCCCCCACCCCCCCGCATGATTAAAAGTCTCTCGCGCTCGTTGCCGCCATCCGCGGCGACAGACAAGCGCGCTTAATACACACCACCACCGCACCACCGCCTCCTCCTTGGGCGCGAAATTGCGAAAACTAGGCGCTCGGAGGCTTGGAAAGAAACGAACAGTTCCCCTCTTCGAATGGTTAGGAGGGAGAGGGAGAGTGAGGGACGTTGACGGCGGATTCGAGATTTTCTCCCCCTCCTAATTTATTTTACCCCCCCGCGAGCATTTGTGAGAAAAATCCCTTCGTTTAAGCTCCACTCGTTCATTCATCATTTTCTCGAACCGCAGAATTTTTACACGGAGGCGCTAAACTGTGAGATTCCGTTTGAATGAGGTTTAATTGACCTCGACAACTTTAAGGAGAGGGTTTAACGATCATCGATCCAATAAAGCGGTAACGGATGCGCTATCGTGACGTATCCTCTAAATCCCACTTATCTCTTCTTCCCTGTTTAGGTTGCTTGAGTGAGATATCTCTTCCCCTAGAAGTCATGAATTTGGTATCATACTGAAGTAAAATATCTCACCCTTAAAAAAATACCAAAGTATTAGCTTCTTACCGCATTACTTTTCCAGATATTTGCCAAAATAACAACTATAATGCATGCGAAATGATGCGTGAGTGCACTACAGAGAAACATTATTTTAAAAATTGATGAATTTTTGGCGCTTATATCTCCTCAAAAAATTTAAATTATATGCTATTAAATTATATGTCTTACCAACTTTTTAAAAAATAACTCAAATTTATCCCTGTGATTATTTTAAGAATCACTAAAAAACTTCCACTGTGAAGGACTCTGAAACATACTGCGCGAATAAAAATGAGCGATGTTAAAGGTTTTTACAGGTATTTTTATTATACTGCAGTGAATTTCAGTCATGTAGAAGTATATTTTTGACTAATTAATGTTACGATGTTTTCTTCCTGCTTCCGGCAGCTACTGAAATTAAAACGTGTAATTCGAATTTGGTCTCCATTATAACTACCTTTAGTGCAAGTAGTCGAGTGATGGTATGGAGTAGTTTCAACGCGATGGGAAAAATGAGAAAACAAGTCGTATAAGAATCTGCTTTATGGATTATGCCTTATCCAACGATTAATTTAGGCGTCAACGTCGACTGAATTTCGTTGATTATAGTCAGACTAAGATCCATCATTACCGTACTAATGAAGCAATACTTAAAGGATCATCTTCAGCCACCAAAGAAAATTTGGGATTTACGTAACTTAAAGCAATAGCCTGAAGCCGTGCGCGTGCCACACACTGATCCTAGTAAGATATCTTTGTGGGGAAAGAACTGATACCTCGTGATGGCTTACCTATTTGTGCTCAAGGACTATTTTCTTCGGCGAAGTAAGCTAGGCAAGGCATTAAAGTTGAATAGAACAAACCAGAGAATGTGAATCAATAAATAATACTTGGGTATGGCGGTGGAGGAAAATGGACATTGTAGCTACGGTAGTAGAAAGGATGACGCGATGTCAAAGTAAACATTTAGCATTTGGCGGAAGCTGATTACAGGAGTCCTTGTGCAAGGATGTAAAGAAAAGAATTGAGAATGGTTATTTGTGGAGTGCATCGTTGCTTGGTGAAGAAACGTGGGCAAAATAGTACGGACATACGGTGCAGCAGATGTGGGTGGGGAGGGAAGTGGAGGTAGTGCGCTGGTGTATGGATAGGAAGACAAACGAGGATGCGCTTGGTTTACTTTGTGAAAAGACAAAACTTATTAGATGCATGGAAAAAGTACTAAGTGACAAGGGGGATTTTAAATGCCAAGTGATAGAAATGGATGTTGAATAAACCGGATAGGGATAGGGACTTTCTACTAAGGAGAGAAGAACTTGCTAAGTTAAAGAACGAGATCATGAGATGCAAAATGTATGCGTTTCTGAGGATTGAAATGGTTCATAGGACCTCCATCAGTAAAATAAACAATTTTATTTTTTCTTGCCTTCATCCAGACCAATCTTTGCCGATAGGACACATATATGAGTACTTTTACATGCTCACAATGGTTGTCTCTCAATGACGGCGTACATAAAAAGTACATTTAGTTTATAACGCAAAGATTTTCCAAAGAACCACGGAACTAGCCGCGCAGTTACTTCAACAGAGTCACCCCTTAGTGATCACACAATTGTGTGAAATTCACAGTGGAAAAATTATTCGCCTGGACTGGGAATCGAGGGATCTGGGTTCGATTCTCAGTCCAGGTGAATGATTTTCCACTGTGAATTTCACACAACTGTATAACGCAGGGAATGATCGTATCCAAGGAAAACTGGAAGTACTTGAAGAGCTGTTTAAATTATTTGCGGACCTGATGGAATATATGACGTTTGGCGCTGGAAATTGGCGACCTGTTTCTGAGTGGGTCCAATGTTTTAATCCCTTTTAGATTTTAGGTTCATTACCAAATAAGCCAACTGTCGCAATAGCTTTAGGAGGATATTTTTGGGCGTCGTAGGTTCTATATGGGATTTAGCTTTCCATGCATCTGCCGTGTTTGTCATTCCAGAGTTAAATTGTCGACAAGCCTAGTGAGGTTTGGCAGGAACGAATTATGTATGCAATATTCTATTACTCATATAGTCATAATATTTTGTTATTAATAATGTACATTAAGCAAAACAAATATTGAGTTTTGATTACAGTTAACTGTACTTCACTCAATAAAATCGGCTTTTGTCGTGCAGTAATTTTCGTAAAAGTCAGCATTCCCAAAGCGCAAGGTCGTCTGTAACCGTAGAAAAGAATTTTCGTCATTCTTGTATTCTCGCAGTTCATCTCTGATATTAGGGAGCATTCCTGTGACTCATGATTTCCGTGACCATATTGCTTTTCATTATATCTTAAGGTTCACACTCAATATTGATAGGTTCAATAAATGAGTTTATTCCTTTCATGAATCCCGGAAATAAATCATTTATTCTAATATGTGTAATACTTGTGTAAGAATATCTCAATATTCTCATGTGGAAATATTGCTTTATTCATTATATTGAATGAAGTAAGGAAAGCAAGGGCAATGGTTTTCTTCCATTTTTATCACATTTTGCGACTCTTATAAATACGTTACAAATGTTGGGTGAACGTTTCCGTGTCACCGCCCGGCTATTTTCGTTCAGCCGGTCCCGAGGGAGACGAAGATACTTCGATATACAGGCGGCGGTTCCGCCTGCGCTCCCTTGCGTCCGCTCTCCGGAAACAGAATCCACGCTCTTCCTCCCATAATTTATAGTGACATGCGATTGTAATTTCCGTCTTTGTTGAACGAATAAGACTTTTCGGGAGGCATTTTGCGATTCCAACCAAAAATAACTTGAACCACGTGTAGCACCATCGAATATTAAGGTATACAAATGAATAAACAGTGGATTCGTGATTAGAATTCGTTCATATGTGTAGGATAGGTTTAAAATTCCTACGATTGAACATCTTACTTATTACCCTGCCAGCTGCCACAAGAGTTTTGTAGGGGGTGACTTATCACTAACATGAAATACAGTGAAGAAATTTGCTTTCACCAACAAGCACCAACCTATCAAAGTGCTACAAATGCTTCAAAACCTACTAAAATTATCTATAATGTAAGTATAAAAACGTGACACAAAAGTAATGCAGGGAACATGCCAAACATGGTGCTTGGACTACTTGGCAGGTTTAGAAACGCATTAGGGGGGATATGAATGAATCAGCTACACTACCTGTCAACTAACGAACTTCAAAGTCTAAACTCTCTCTCTCTCATTGATCGCGGGAAAACGGAATTTTATACCTTTCTCTTCTACTATCTATTTTCATTATTTAATTCTCATGATCAGATCCACCTTGGTAGTTGGAATTTGCATGATATTGAAAACTTTGTCGGAAAATTAATTGGTTTTGAATTTACTTATAAGATTAAGTCTAATTTTTTACGGTCTGAAAGCGATCCCCATCCAAGTTGTTGCTAGAGGAACCCTCCATTTTTCGTTTATCGTTATTGTATTTTATCGTTTACCGTATTGTATAACTTATTTTGTTATAACGGTAACGCTATGCCCTGGTTCTTGTTGTTTTTTTGAATCAGTCTTAGTACATTTCATTCTGTATGGAGTTTTTCATATGCTTTTACAGTGTGACATTTGTGTTTCTCGTCTGTGTAAATTATTATATCAGTTTTAACCAAGAACTCCATTATGAACCTCATATAGTCCTTGTTAATACTGATTGAGTGCAATATTTTGTTCCCTTTTTATAGTATTTGACAGAGGGTCACTATTGTGCTTTATGCGAATTTCTTGACTTGTTAAGTTGTGAAATATTCATGTCTTTATTTCAAGTAACATTATGTTTTAATGTTGGTCGGATGATATTGGCAGACTTTGGTTCATTTTACCCGTCCACCATACTCTGCATACTCTGCATCTACCAGGAGTACGATGGCGTTGTAGTTGAGTGGCATTTATAAGGTATAGGCACTACCTCGAATACACCGCGAGTATTTGGGTCCCTGGATAGAAAGATATAACCAGAAAAAATTCATTAAGTACAAAGGAAGGCTGCGCGCTTAAGTAAAAACGGCTACGAGCGAACAGATAGTGTTTCACAGCTTTTATAGGGATTAAGGTGGGAGCCCCTGGAGACTCAGAGAAGGCACGCTAGGCTTAGTTTGCTTGAGAAATTCAGAACTGGTGTGTTTTAGAGCGACACAGAGAATATTATCATGACGCCTCACTGCATCTCTAGGACTGACGGAAGCGATAAAATAAGAGGGATACTTGCCGAGCAGATAGGTACAAAAAATCTGCTCTTTCGGCGTACAATAAGCGACCACAATAAATACTGAGCTCTACTAAATACACTCCCTCGATACATGTCATTATTTCACCTCCCAAAACATTATCCCTTACAGCTTTACACGTTTATATTCTAACACCCTCTGTCACGCGCCCAAGCTGCCGCTCGTGGGGCAATATGCAGATATAGATGTAGGGAGTGCCGTAAGTTGTGACGCAAGAGTATTTCATCTCTTCTTATCCTTCAATACCCTCTGTGCGTTATAAAGGGAGTGGTATTTACTTCAAAGAAAAAGAAATACTTGTAATGGGAAGATGACTATAATGGAGGGATGAAATGCCATGTTATTTTATAGATTACGATAACGATCTTTCATCAAGTCAACCTAAGTCGTGACTGTGCTAGACCCATATGATGGCCGTACGTTCCTAACGCCATTGCATAAACACTTATCATCCGTATTTAGTACCCCTTATATGTCTATCTCCGAAAGAGTTAATTTAATTAACATGGTAGTATTTGACGAATTTGTAAACGTCTCCTGGACGGTGGTATCTATTGGTTTGATTTCATTATCTAAACTTCTCCTTGATGCAATTTTTTCTTGGGTGTGCGTACTGAAACTTACATTGAGTGCCATAGGATAAGCAGGATGTGGTAGAGCATAGGGTGCAACTTCTTGACAGTCTTATGGGAGTTCATCCCGTGAGTATTCCACCTATCAGGCGATCAAAACACGAGTAACCGGGTCGAAATGTTTTCTTAACTACGAATAACTATGTCTGTGGGGTTGATGAGAGTTGTATTAATTTCAATTTATTATCTTTACTCATTTTTTGGGGTCCTAGACATGAGTGGTAGCCAAAGTGGGCGTTGATAGGTGAATTTCTTGTCACCTTTATTTTTGGTGCTTCATTGAAAACCTATTAATATTCCCTCTTGATCTAGTCTATAATCAATCCTAGATTATTATGGTTACATAGCTTTTTAGTCTTCTACTTACAGTTCTGTCACAGCAACAATGATCCTTTTGTCTTGGTTTAGAGAACTCTACACTGTCATTTCTGCTATCATTTTTTTTAGAATTTCCTAATCTATCACTGAATAGGGTGCTTATTTTTGCCATATAATTTCCATTCTTCCGTTGGCTGTCAATATATGTCCACTTTATAGATTCTATCTGCGGACTACTTAATGTCGCTCATCTATCACACATCCCAGACTACCCTGTGCACATCCACTTTCAAATCTCTGCTCTTCCTCACCTTTCTATTCATTATTAATTACGTTTCAAGTTATAAATAATGCCTGAAACGCCTGCATGAAATCATCACGCTCTTCTTCATTCACTTCGCTATTGACTTCCCCTGTCCTCTTCGCAGCTGACCCCAACTCCAAAGCTAAGCGCCCCCTTGTCTTCTGCACTTGGCTGACCTCTGCCCGAGTCATGACCTCTGTCCACATCTTTCTTTCCGCTGGTGATCATCCTATTGGCCGAAATAGCGAAGTTGGGCATTTGTCTACTGTCTAACCTTATTAACTCTTAGATGATGTACATTTCCTTATCCTCGACTACTAATAGCTCACACACTATCGTTTACACTGGGCACCAATTTATGGTTAACTCTGGAATTTCATATCACGTACCGTTCTCAATGAAACTGTTATATTTAAAATCTAATTTAAGGAAACGATGTTATGAGAAATGGGTGATTTCGTTTCTCGATTCGAATCGAAACTTTTCCTGAAGGAAATTATACACATTCAATGATGTCCCAAGGAAATATGGTATATTAATACAGAAATGAAGAAGCTCGTTTCATTGATTTAGAAGAAATACTTGGTTGTGCAGGCTAAAATAGCCATGAATTACGAATAAAAAATTATTTCACATCCTTCACATTACTGAAACGCCTACCAAGAACTGGGAACAAAAAAATGTTATTTTCACTGCAGATCTAAAATTGTAGAATTTTGTCTTGTGGAAGGTTTCATTGGGCTTTCAACGAAGTACAGTTGAGCTACTGAAACTGGAAGGCTTATCCTCAGATTTTGATTAGACTTTTGCTGTTGGCGAAGCAGATTTGAGGTGGAAATGCATTTATCTCATTTAAATCTCATTAACTTCTTTCGGAATAATAGATTCTAGTGTGTTTATGAGTAGTTTTTGGCATCGTTCACTTCGTGCATAACGTTCCCAATACATTTATTTACTATTATTTCCTTTTAAAATTCAGTGGATGGTGGCGTGAAAGGTCCGTTTTTTGGAACAAAGTGAGCAAAATATCAGTGCTTTCCATTCGTCTGTATATTTGGCAATGAATATAGTCATTTACCTTTGACCCGCGGGCGCAATCTCAGACTCCATCTGCCGGCAAGAGTACTACCGTCAATTTTACATTCTTCCCGATACTCTTCTTTTTATCCACCAGTTAAAAATTACTGCAATGTGCTGGTGAAAAATTTAATGAGTCTCAAATGAAATCATTGCGTTTTTATAATCTTCTCTCGTCTGGTACGCCGGTGAAGAATGCGATAAAAAACCGATGGCCGGCGAGACGTCCTGTCGTAGCATTTAAAGCAGCCACATTCGGATGAATGACGGTTACTTTGGTTGAGGTCAATTTCATTGAGGCGGTCAGACGTCTTTAGGAGCGGCAGTGTAGATATCGTACTTTTTTTCAGAATGAATTATCTTAATGACAATTGTTCTATTTTCAAATATAGTTAAAAAGACCATTTAAATTTAAAGCTGTATGTGTGCTATTGTAGTGATTTTTAATATACCTACTCTTAGCAGTTACTTTTTTAAATTGATAAAACTGTAATGTTTATTCGTTGTGTTTCTATCATTATGAATTGTATTTTTCCATTTAGATACTAAACTATGATATAAAATTTGAAACACATTCATCATGATCAGTCATGAAACCCAGGGTTAGTTTGATGCTCACCTCTCCACTCTCGCCCCCAGTCAACCTATTCATTCGTAAATAATTTATCACGTAGTTGCCCTTCATTATTTTCTGATTCGGCTGAAGTGTAAGTGCAGTAGTAAAATTGAATAAATTAATGAGATGGCTAATATGTTATAAGGAAAATCAATCCCTGTGTCGTGGGTGAAAAATGGGATCTAATGCTTAGCAAACCAACCCACGAAAAAACTCCCGCGCAGGAAAGGGATGGTGAAAGACAGACACGACCGAAGGATAATAAAGAGAAATGAAGTTTTAACTCTATGATTGAAAATATAATAGTACTTTTCGGCATTTTCAGAATGAAATAAGAAAAATAGCTGAAGAAAGAAACGGAATAACGCCGATATTGTGATGTTGTTGAAGAAAATTGTTCTGTTACCATTGAAAAAAGCTACGGACTCTTCTCGGGAGGGACAGGCAAGAGGGCTTAGGTTTCTCTTATTCCACATTTTAACTGTAGAAACCACGGATAAAAGAGAAAAACGCGGTTGGAGTTAAGTCCCAATATTGGAGTTATCAGGTGTATAATGACTTTATTAATTCAAATTATCATTTAACTGTGCAGTGGTAGCGCCGTAAAAATGGATGTAAGCTGTGGCATGAACTAATTATGTAGTCCAATTTAAAATAAGAACAAGACTGGGATGTTGATCAAATTTGGTTTATCTAGATTTTATTGTGACAGCATAAGTACTGAATATTATAAATAATGAACAAAAATAAAAATATCTTCTACATCCTTCAAAAGTAGAATTTAAAGTTCCATTTATTCTAAGCCAAAAAAGCCACATTTGTCTCTAAATTGAGTTTTCAAACCAGGTTTTCGTTGAATCACCAAACTAATTATAGCTTTCTTTACAAGAGGAATATTTGTAAACCATCTCTATATTAAATATACATTTCATCAAAAAATAGTTTTGTAAAAATACTCACGTGGTAGGTGAAGCGGAGTTTACGAGGCTATCCTGACAATACGAAACGCGACCAGCGCTTGCGCTGCACAGAGAACGCCCGCTTCTTATTTAGCTCCAACTGCATGGAGTGTCAAAAGTTTCTCACCAGTGTCTTTACAGGAATTTTTAAATTTCCAACTGTGGATTAGTATTGTAACCCACTCGACCTCTACAGGGTAAATTCGTTCGTTAACTTCCCTTGCACGCTTTTGAAAGAAAAGAGTTTCAAGTAATTTACCGCCAAACTTTCTAGTCGCTGACTAATAGTATTCTGCCAAATCTGTCAAAGTCTTAGAATCAGCTTCAGGTTGAAGTCGATGCACTGATACTGAGCTTCTATCGTCTCTAGCGTAAGAAGCATTGTCCACTGAGTCCATCCTCTTTGGGTCGATTGTAAAATTTGGCAAATCTTTGCATTTGTCGCATCAATTAGTAAAAGGATAAATGAATATTTCAAAAATTTATTTTGTCCCGGTAATAGTCGACGTAAGCTAACTTTTCTGTATTTATTGCATTCTTTGTTTCCATGCCGTTTAAACACGCTGAATATTTCTCAAGCAACCCTTCGTTTTCCATGAATAAGTCTAACGAAAGAACTTTAATCTATTTTTTTAGAGAAGAATGAAGTGGTTAAAATGTAGTGGTTAAAAAATTACTTGGAGCGTAGTATTACTGATAACTTTATGGTGTAATGTTGATTATCTTAGCAAGCTTTGACGTTACACTACGATCGTACCCCATGCAAATCCTTACTATGTTTTGGCTCTCATGATTAATATAATATTAGTCCTGCAGTCATTTTCATTATTCTTGTAATATGGTGTCTAATCATAGTTTGTGGAGATGGTTTTGCCAAATATACCGGAGTTTATTAGACGTAGGTAACTCCATAAAATCAAGTTAATCGCCCGTACCTCAATGTCACGATCCTCTTAGGATGTATCGGTTGGATATTTTAGATTTGAAGCAGATGTGGAATGAGCGGGCATTCATTCCTCGGCCATGCATAATCTGCACATCGCATTGGCTTTTTCATCCCTTCGATCATTCCTCTGACTCTTCACTGGGAAAGAATTGGTTAGACCACCAATTCATCACGGCTCTTATTCAATGCCACACTCGTCATCAATCAACTACTCCTGTTCTGAGCGCCGATGTGCGATTTTTTGCCGCATGTGATGAGACATGGAGCAACCGGAAGTAGTGGCTCTGTCGTGAAAAAAGTTGAAGTTCTCTGAGTCCAAATTGTATAAGCCCAAGTGTCTCAGCCTGACCCGATCAATTATTTATGTACCCTTCTGTAGGGATCTGGCACTCAAACTCCAAAATCGCTTTGTGCGCCCGACAGAAGGGTCGCGATGCTTTCCCCGGCTCATTTTGATTTAGGTTTTTCACTCAGTTGAATCCTTCATTTTTTTGCGAAGATTATTTTCTGTTTATAGTTTGTTCAAAATAATGCCAATTACACAGGCATTGTTTTTGGAACGTTATTTTGGGTTCATTATCTCATGCAAAAAAAGTTTATTTAACATAAATCCATGGAGACATCGCTACAACAGCATTGTTTCGATTCGGTACCTTCTAATTCTTGGGTTTCAGCTCTGAGTCGGCCTCCTGAACTTCAGTTGTACATTAGTGTGTTGGATCGTAAGCTGACATAAAAACATAGTCCCCTAGTATGCGAAACTACGGTGTAAAGTGCTTGTGGGCACATAAAATTAATTAATCCCTTAAAAGAATAATTTTTATTGCAGTTTTTAATTATGCACAGCCTCATATATAGCTACAAAGTATCAAAAAATTATAAAAATCGAGGGTACGTGTTCCAAGAGAAACGCAATGAAGGTTTTTTTTTTAAATTAAAGCTTCTGTATTAATGTTCTCCGTCTTTGATTGTTCATACTATAGCTTTCGTGCAAATGAGCACTAGCACTTTGACATCAGTATTTTTTGCCGGGGGATATGTAAGTCAAATCAAACAGAAATTTAAGGAAAGTAATTTTTCATACTCCCGTCGCTAGGCAACAGATGTACGTTTTGTAAAATTCTTGGATATGGTCAACAATATTGTTAATCGAAACGCATTATAAATATGCACTCGTCGTGGGAGCAGTTGAGGTCTTTCTCAGTGTTTTTTGGTTGTTTTTACGTGGAATTACCTTCTTAGTATTTTATTGAATGGAATTTGCAGCAAGAGGAAGAAAATTTTCAACATTCAGAAATGATTGGCAGCTTTCGAAACTTGGTGTTAAAGTAGGATGCTTTAGAATAAATGGTCGGAAAAAACAAGAAGTTAATATTTTTTAAAGGATAAAAAGTAAAAACCATGTGGCACACCATACGAGAAAGAAGAGCCTGATGGATAGGGCACACCCTGAGGCACAATGGGTTTGTTAAGAATATCTTAATTGGAAAAATTGTGGGAAAAGTCCCCTGAAAATGTTAAGAATATTTAGATCAAATTAAGAGAAAAGTGAATCAATTATAACAGGGAGTAGGAGAACTATAAATAGATAAAATAGGATATAGGACTGCGGTCAACCAATTTTAGGATTGAACAACCGATGACGGTGAAATACATTCGCTAATGTTGCATTAATATCGGGAAGAAGGAGGTCGATACGGTAATTTGAACTTGGAATCACATTATTATTAACCGGATGATTTTGCTTCAGGATATTCCTGTCGTGTTATTTCCATA
Organism: Ceriagrion tenellum; assembly: GCA_963169105.1. Taxonomy (NCBI): domain Eukaryota; kingdom Metazoa; phylum Arthropoda; class Insecta; order Odonata; family Coenagrionidae; genus Ceriagrion; species Ceriagrion tenellum. The sequence goes on from OY720644.1 coordinate 90,653,022, forward strand.
AGTTGTACTAATTCGGTGGCAAGAGCATAACGTGGTGTTGTTACTCGATGAACGCTTGCTCAATGAGGAAATAGCTACAATCGCTCGTGGTTTCTTGACCATAAAAACTCATGGAAATAATAATGATGATAATTATCATATCATCGAGTGATGACTAACCAATGTTAAAGGAGTAAGGTTTGAGGCTCTATTCAGAGGAAGGTGTGTCCTGAACGGGATGACAGTGGGGAAAACGTTGGGTGGCCGCGGGTGGAGGAACGGGTAAATGGATGACGAAAATTTTGCTCGGCCTGTAGGAAGGTAGAAAAGATGAGAAATTTAAGGGGAACCTATCCGTGGAGAAGCAGGCGGCGGTAAAAAAAATGTCTATCCAAAATTGGTAGTTGACGTGTCATTACTGATCATAAAATCAACCAATCAATTAGTAAAAGAAATCCGAGTGATGAAATACTATTGTTGAACTGGAACAACCCGTCGACCGTGTAAGTACGACATGAATGCTGACGGTTTTTTTTTCTTTCAGTCGAGGAAGTCCAACAGGGACATAACACCGCAAGTAATGTGCTCTCGTCTCGCCGAGGATAGCGACATAAAAGCAAGACAAGTATGTGGGTCAACAATCCCGGGGACTATAACCTTAATTATTCGGACCTCGACGGCTCGCATAAATTACGCCTACCCTTTTTGTTCTTCGTTTCTTTTTCGAGTTGGAGGTGAGGTAAGGTGGTCAGCGCGCCACCTTTGTGGCATGATTGAGGCCCTTTATTTTCCATGGAACCCACTGTGACGACCCTACCAAGAACAGTGCATGAAAGCAGATGATATTATCTCCAGACGGTATGTAATTTGTAAAATACTTTGGAGTCCCTCCTGTGGCTGTCGCTTTAAAATAAATTACGGATAAAGTCTTTAAAGAAACTTATATTTATTTTATTGGGGATAAGAAAACAGTGATAAACTCTGCTAATGATTTAAATATTACTGGAAGAACCGATTAATGAATGTCATTAACTTTAAAGAAGAACCACCTGACAGGGAAATGAAAAATTTTTAGAAAATGCTAAGGTTTGCTTATATATTGAATGAATAATGGCGGTGGTCTCCTCGAATGTGAAAAAAGTGATGTCTAAAACTTCAAGCGATGTGAAATATGCCTGAGTTACTTCATTTTAGAATACCAAGACTATCCATTGCATTATTCGTCATATTTGCAAACACTTTACTGTGATCTATGATCGGCTTCAACTACGTGGATGGTGGCTCTAAGCGTTCGCTTAGAACTGATTCTGTGACATCGTATCTCCGACAGTCCTGAAAAACTTGTTCCTTCAAAGTCCTCAAAAATTTTCGGATAACAAGGATGCCTCGATAGCTTAAGTGGTTAAAACCCTCTGCGCCACATTGAGGGATACAGGTTCGAGTCCCGGACTAGGCGACTGATTTATCCTCGTACCAGAATTATTTGGTATTGGAAATATTGTAATATTCCCCTATTTCTTTGGCTCATTCGATCATCCAGAAAAAATAACGAAGTTAAATACTGGGTTAGGTGATGTGGTACTGAGGGAGGTGACTGAGTTGCAGAGGCATTGTGGAAAGGGAGGTTGGACGATATTTTGGGATACCTATACGGAATACCTAGGGATCTTCGTTTGCTTTGTCCAAGCCGGCGGTTGGATTATTACGCTCTCCTCATATCACCTATGCATGAATTGACATGCAGCTGATATGTACATGCCACTACCGGCATTCGAACCCGGATGTAGAGATCCCTGAGGACCGCTGGGAAAAGAACTAGCTCCCATCATCAAAACGTAAATAAGTAGCATTCTACTCTTGAGTTTTTTTCCTGTATATCTGCTGCTATTTTGAATTATAAGAATGAAGGGATATTTAAATCTATCATTCTCAACCTTCAACGAGAATCAGTTGAGTCAGGTGGCTGAAATACTGGATTCCCTTCCGGAAGACCTCGATTCGGATTTCGGTTGTGACGGTGTTGTTATTGGCGAAATCCTCATTCCTGATTGACAGCTTTGTGGAAAATATGTTCAGTGCATTGTTTCATCTGTCGATTGGAATTAAACTCTGGTACTCTGTTCATCTTTCTACGGGTATAGGTTAGTGCTGACGCCGGATTTCTCTCCATAATTCCTCTCCTGAAATAATCATTCCCTTACCATTCCATGCCGTTTGAACTGTCCTCAGTTAGTGTTCTCCTCCTGAAATAACTGACCCGTGTTTCCTTGCTAGATTTTTATAGGTTTCCCTCTAAATGGCGCGACATGACGGATGCCCTGACAGCCCTGCACACTTCTCTAATGTGGCTTGAGGATCATGTGTTAATATCTCCCTATCGCAGTTTATTTGAGATGAAATAATTTTATATATGGTTCTTTACTGAGCGATGCAAGTCCATCCCAGAAAATGAAATTAAATACTCTCTGTTACTTCCACACCAATATCAGCCCCTGAACGGTTTCAACACTCTCGTATCATTATCAATAGGGTTAATTTCTCGATGAGGACGTGTACGTATTGAAACCGGTCAGAAGCTGTTAGCATTAAACCACTGTCGAAGTTACCAGGTTTACATTATTTCACTATTTGATAATTCTACGATATTAACCCGCTATGGACGGGCGAGTCAAATTTGTTACATTTCAAAATCATTTAAATGTCTGCTTTTTAAGAGGATTTTCCATCTAGTTGCAGTGCTAGACAGAATTGTAACGCTTTGGATTAAGTGTGAGGAGAAGTTGCGTCTCTTTTGGCGGTTTATCAAACTATTTGAATAGAAAAATGTGTGATGCTAGACACTGACGATGGTGTGCCTGGTGGAGCTCGGAAATAAATTGTTATAGCTGTCATATGAAGAATATTTAGAAAGTTAAATAAAAGGCACGTTATGAAGGTTATGTTGAAGTATAACTTGTGTAAATATTATTAAGTATTATTTTATATTAAATACATACAATACAAATACTTCACATTTCAAAATAAATCTTATTATCAAATCAATTGCAATTATTTTTTTTAAATACTTGAATAGCGTTGTCCGCATAAATAACTTTGTCCGTCCTTTCCCAATAATGCGCTTTGGTGGCGATGACAGGAAGAAAGTCTATCTTACACAGCTTTTCCCACTTTTATATGTTGTCGCTGTTTTTGACAATTCTCATCCAATGTCCTCTATCTCCACACACGCCCCTGGTGAGACCTTTACTATTTAAATCCTTGATCAATATTCCCCCTACCTGGTCTTAAATCTCCACCGGGATTCCCTCCATTCTTGGAGATTGAGCGCTTTCTCATAACAATGTATTTTTTGCATAATTATTTAGTCTTTGTGGAAAAAATAGCTTTGTTATTCATTCAACTGGTAGTATGTTTGTTAATTTACTTTATTTTTATTTTATCTGATACTGTGCTGTGCTTGCCATTTTTCTTCTCTGGATTGGATTGGATATTTGTGAAGGCGACCGACGGCTAAGGCCATTTGCGCCATAGGGGATAGGTAAGGGAGGAAAGGTGGATAGAAACCCGGCGTCGGCATTAGCCTGCTCTTAACGAAAGGCGCCAAGGGGACCACGGTTTAACGTCTCATCCGTCAGACGGAGTACTGCACTTGAGTTCCCTCCACAAGACACTCAAGCAGGGATCAGGTTTCCTTTGAGAAGCATCCACCTATGCAGGGAATTGAACCCTGGCCGCCCGTGTGGTAGGCGAGTACTCTAGCCACCACGCCAACCCGATCCCCCCTCTTGAAATTTCGGACCTATAAATCCCCACTGAAATGCCAGAGAAGCACTTGTCCACCAAAATGAATAAATGATGGAAATATTGAAGTATAGATTGTTCATGATAAGTATAATTTAGTTTCTCCACATAGATTTATAACAACGAGATGACCTAGGTTTCGACAAAGCTCGCCATCATCAAGTTCATTAGTATCAAATAGTCTCTATTATATATCGTTAATATCTAACAGTAATTAGTATTTAGTGTATAATGTACTTGATGGAGAAGCTTCGTCAAAACCTAGGTTATACTTATCATGTATCTCTTATAATTCTAAGGAAATCCCAAGAAGCTACGCCCGAGACTTAATACTTACGAAATTCATTTCGGGCGTAATACGAAAGTTACGGAATACTTAAATAGCACCTTTAAAAAACTGATATAGTAGCAGTATTTTTTCATTATGATATTTCATAGTTCTATCCATAGAGGGTTAACTCGCGGTGCATTGAAGGCAGAACTAAGTGAGATGTCCATAGACCTGCTACATTTAACTCATTTAGCTCATCTCGTAATCCGCAGTCACATAACCATTTTTCGGGAGTTTATCCCCACCACGCCCTTCCCTCACGTCAATTCGCCTCCACATGCTCCTCTCATCCTTCCGACCTCCGCCTCTGACAGCCTTATTTCCTCCCTACCGCCTCACAGCCCATCTACCCCTCCCCCTGGCCCACAAACCCTCTCTCCCACCCACCCGGGAGACTCGCTCTGACTCCTTCGGTAGTCTGTCTGCTGGGTCGACAACCTAGATCGACCTCGGGACAGAGACGCCGGTGATAAGGGCTTGAGTTACTGTGTGGGTGAGTAGGACATGTGTTAGACTCAGATTTAACAGACGTATCGCATTCGCGGGCGATATAATTTTCTAGCTTGGTTTTTGATATCCAGATATGCACGTGAAGGGAAGGGGGAATGAGTCGGGTTTAGATCTTGACCCCCCAGAGCGCCTCCACGACGTCGTTTAAGTTTCAAGTCTTTTTTATGCGGCCGCTGCATCGCTTTTTATGGCCCGTTGCCTCCGGGGCGCGTTCGTTGTGAAATATCGAGCTGGGTAAAATTTAGGTGAACGTTCTTTTTTTTATTTTTAGACCTTCCTGACACACGGCGGGCGTGTTAATTGACTCTTGGTTTTCATTCATTCAAGTCCTCACACCTCTTTCTCTCTCTCCTCGAGCCATTATCTTTGACTGCCCCGACGTTCATTTTACGCCAAAACTTTCTCGACTTCACACTGAATAACTTGAATAATAAGTTTTTTTTCCATATTGATAACGATAATGTTCCATTCCAGTGTGGCAACGTGCATTGGAAGTAGCCACATTTTTTACGGGTTTTCTTGGGTTGATTCGTTCGCAGCGGTACAAACTTGAATTAACTAATTCTTCGACTTCAAACCAGGGATGGAAATCGAAACGAAACTATAGTCAAAACTAGTAAATAGAAGTCAACAGTTAAAACTATTAAAAAGTCTCTGGGAGTGAAACAAATGGAATTATATCCGAGGGACTGAACTCGGAGTCGGAACTAAATCAGAGTCGAAACTACTCCGGATCAAAACTTAAAGGACAATACTATACTCAATTTTGGTATAATTTAGTTTCGACCCGGCATTACCACGTGCTTGATGCTCGAAATGTATGGTTTCGCACCATGTGATGAGTAGTGATTCGTGAATTTGAGGAATCTTGAATATTTTTTTCATGCTTCCTATAAGCGATGAGCATGGAAACGCAGTTAACTATATAATTCCTAGCGGTTACCATTAAGAAAATGGTTTGAAGTTAGCAACAATGAGTTTAGTTTAATTTCGTTCCTGGGAGTAAAATTTCGTCCAGGTTAAAAAATAAACCACCTATTGCATTTAATTTCGTTCCCGAACGAAATTTAACTTGGTCCTCCTACATTAGTTTCGCTCCGAGTTAAAGTAAATGCATTTATTTTCGTTTTGATTTCCATCCCTGTTCTAAACCAACAGATTTATAAAGACATGGAACCGAGAAACTATTTGTTCATTGGATCGTCGATGTCGACGTCGAAAGACCCATAGATATTGGAGATTAACCTTTTCTTTATAATTTTCTGCTTATCATTAATCTCAATTTGAAACGCTTATCGCGACTAAAAGATGCTACGTACTTACGCTTCAACTCTGAAACAATAAAGTCTGTATTTTATATGAAGCAAATCACAAGAATGAATCGACAATATTGGTATCTATTCTTCTGGGTACTGCAAAAATTTACTTGAGAAAATATGAGGCAGGTAGCAAAGAAGTTTGGCCAGAGAAATGCTAATCGAGTTGGCAGAAAAGAGGGCTAATAAAAATATTCATTTTCATTGCAGTAAAATTTGGCTGGAAACGAGTGAAAAGGTGTTATTTCTTTGATACGAGTAGTGTCCGTAAAAAACTGCGACTTTTGTGATTTTTGGTCCGTCAAAATTTTGCATTGAATAATAATACATTTTAGTACCATTATTGATACGGTTCTATTTAAAGAGAAAGGTTGGTTTTAAACAGAGCGGTACAATTCATTTAAATATTCTTGCATCAGTATGAAATCCTCCACTCTTAGTGGAATATATAGGCATTCCTTTTTATATGTATTTTTATAGGGAGGTTACACAATAAAATTTCATTTATAGATTATTACCTTCTTCAAATCTCTAGCGTTCAAGAAACTGATAGTCACTGTATTTTGTGAATGACAAAAATGTATAAAAGTTAGTTCATATTTTTGAGGTTGAATATTTAATTGTTGATTTAACATTAAATGCCATTAAAATTGAATTATTAAATCAATAATTCGATGAAAGTATGGTGATTTTCGGCTCTTTAGAAATCGCTGGTCATTTTGAATGGAGTATGTCTATACTCCCGAACTAAAGTGTAAATGATGATTGTGGTTCTGATGAAATTGTATAATGATTCATTGCAATGTATTACCACATGTGGATAAATTATTTGAATTGCATGCTGTGTTTCTTTCATATATTTTCGCATAATTGCGTCAAGTTGGAAATTGTGCCTGTAATTATATTAGGAATCTTTTATAACCCTCGTTTTGTAGAACGCTTTCATTTCAACCTCTTGGTATTTTTAGTGTAACTCTAAATCTCTAATTTGAGACACCTTCTGACGGTGTGTGATAGGTACCGTGCTCTGCGCATCCGGCTGAACATCAGGGGAGACCTAGGACACGTCGTAGGAGACGATCCTGATTGTGTCTGTCGGATAATGTTATTTTTAAAAGAGTCTGGGCTTTTTAACTGTTTGTGACCAACCATTATTTGGTGTTTAATCTCACGCCCATTTTAATGTTAGTTGTGTCGCTTTTATTTATCTATTTAACTATTTATTTTAAATAACTTGACATGGTGATGTTAGGTTGACGTGGTGGGAATGACCTTAGTCGTCGAAGCACCCTAATCACCCAAATACTACTACTAAAGCTCTAATTTCATCTACATTTGCCAGTCGCTGTGTAGTGACATTATATTGCATTTCTAGCTTTTTTCTAAGTTAGGAGGATGAAATTCGTGCTAGTGTGAACGGAAGGTGCCCGATGCCCGTAGTTGCTCGGTAGGTGAGAGAGAGGCCGTAGATAAGTTCTCTTGCGTGCTTCAACTCGGCCCCATAACACACGCGCGGCGTCCGGTTTCTTTTTTTATGAATGAGTGAGCTAAACACTTATAAATATCTGCGGTTATGTAATTCTTTAAGTTTGTGTTTTACGAGCGGTTTCTGTGGATAAGCGTGGATTCGTTGTCGACTCCAGGATCCAATTCTTATTTCCAACCGGTCACGGTCCTTGTTTTTGAAAGAGAAGGGGATTTGAATTAATAAAATACTGTTTATATAGCCGCAGTTGTTCATGATAACATAACATTGTGTTGTTAGGCTAATAATCTTTGAACGTCTGGATGCATAAAATCTTACTCTAAAGAAAAGATCACAATTATTTTTATGTAAAAAAGGCATTTGGAATGTATTGTAAAAAATCCTTGTTAAATTGTGCAATACATCACCGTACATGAGGTAGCGTAGTTCAGCTTGATGATATATTTTCTTTCATTGCTTGTCATCTTAAGTTAAATTCGAGTCTTAAGCAAATGTTAAGCCTTTGATCTATAGAAAAATTTAAATATTAAATCGATCCACCCTCAAGCCTATACCTTTGGAAGTAATCAATTACATTAATTATTGATACCATTAATATTTTTCTCTTGAAAGTAGTCCTACTTATGTGTAGTGACATTACACTGCGATGCATATTAGAACTTTTTATTTACCTATAAGAAATTAAAAAAATATATTATTCGAGAGCATATTCTTCACTCAAAATTGTTTTGTTATGGCGTGCTGAACCGTCCAGTTTCTCACAACATAAAATATATAGATGGTCTTGTTTTTAAAAGTATGAAATTGGAGTTTCTAAATGAACTTCATTCTTGAGTGAATTTTTGCTCTTGTCTTCTAATGAAATTCACTCATTATATGTGTAAGTGCTATCGATTTTTAAGTTTTTTCCTTTTTGCTCTTATTGATATATTTAATTTGCCTTTTAAATCGTATTGATAGGTATATGGTAGCTCATCAGACATCGATCAGAGTGACAAACGTGATTACTGAGTATTTAAGGTAGTTTGAGCGAAGTATCATTTTGCCTAGAAATCAATGAATTGGTCTCATTTTAAGGAAATATATCCCCCCTTCTAATGACACCAAAAATTCAACCCTTAACCACATTACTTTCCGAGATATTTGCCAAAAAATAGCCGCCCTTTTACATGGGAAATGATACGTGTATGCACTCCAGAGGGATATTATTGACAAAAATGAGGAATTTATAAGACTTAGGCCGGTATTCATAGTCCTCAATAATTACAGATTCGTTTCAATCTATGATTATATCTCTAATTAATTGCTGTTTATTATTCATAGTCGTCAAAGAATTAGTGATTCGTCAATCGATGATTCTTGGATCAGAGATTCATCAATCTCTGATTAATATGTATTCATAGTCGACAAATAATCATTGTTTATAGTTCTCGTATTCATAGTCAAGCAAACTGTAATTATTTGGCCAAATAATCATTGATTCGTGAATTAAGCTCTCGACCGTAATTAATTTGAGTTTTTCTTTGTTGGACGTCGGTAGTTCTGTGATTGTTTACGACATATTCGTGTCTTTACGTTCCAACTGTACAATTTTATACGGTGCTAAAGGCATAGAATGCTCTATATGAACGTCTTGAATTGATTAGGATTATTGATTACCTACCTTGAATTGATTAGGATTTCCGTGCAATGGAAATTCGTTGGGATATATTGGCGTATGTGATTGCCGATGACGATGTACCAGCGTATCACTAAAGGCTGTGAAAAACACACATTAGGGATCCAACAAATCCAAATTACTCACATGGGGAGACTACGTACCCTGACTCACCGATTTGAATGCCGTATAAACAATGTCATGCACGAGGTCAAAGGCTAGTTCGCCTTGGACTTCGTCAAACGTATCCTAGTTGTATTATAATTAATCAGTTTATAATCAGAAATATCCGCCCTTAGTATAAAAAAGCTGGGAAATTCGAGACTTCTGGCGGCCGTTTTTTTTTTATCTTGATATTCACGACCAGGGAGAAATTTTTTTTCCGAGTTACATGTCATATCGTAAGACTTCACCTCGCCTTTTTTCTCGTGATACTTTCCACAAAATTCGTACTCCAGGGTGAATATTTAATGTCAATGGCCTCACTCGGGTCTGGTGATGAACCGCTTATTATGTACATCAATCTCTGTTTAAAATCCGTAATTTAACTTGCTGTAACAATAGACATGAGTGTTGACAGACGAAGAGTTTAATTGAGGATACCGATTCTCAAAACCCGTAGTGATCGAGTCTTTTCTTCTTAGAACTAATGTTCATATATCGACGCTTTCCGCGAGGACTGACAGTTCCTCTTGTGCTACTGTGGCTCATTGCTTTGAGAGTTTACGCTTAGGCATCAATATTGACTTGTTGAAATCATATTAAAAATTAAAAAAAATATACCACAGCGGTTTTTAATCACGCAGTAATTTTAAAAATCTCCATGCTGAATTTAACATCGGCCGAAATTGACATGAATGTTTTACTCGTAAGCTATCATCAATGGCTACTAATTAAATATTTAAAATTTTCTTTATCGGTAATGATCAGTTATAAATACTGCTACTGCTACTCTTCGTCTTCTTTGGTGTTTTACGTACATATGTAGGGATTGCTAGTTCTGTTTCGCAGCCAACGGTGTCCAGAACTGTGAAACATATAACTAATCTTTTGGCCGTCCAAATAGTTGACACCATCAGACCGCCTGTTTCTTACGATGTTCAGGCGACGAATAGGTATCTCTTTGTGAGAATAGAAATGAGAGGAGACCACACTTATGGTCGGACAATTCCTGACGTTAAACAGCACACACTACATCATCAACACATGCCGGAATACGAGATTACTGTTTGTTAATTTTCCCTAGTAACGCCTTCATTAACGTTGAATAATCATAAAAAATAATTCTAATGTAGGCACGGCTAATTCATTTTGATCACAAAAATCATTGCCAATCCATTTTTTATTTTCTTTTTCAATATGCAATTAATAAAATTATGTACTCAACTTGAATAAAAATTTAACGATACCCACAAAATGTTTTGCCTCTTCAATTTCTCATACCACCCAAAAATAAGCATACATCCAATCTGTAATTCACCAATAGTTCACCAATCACAGATTATCCCTAATAATTAGAGATTCATGAATCATTGATTCTTGTATTGGAGATTGTTTACTGTCAATGAATACATGAATCAACTAATCAATGATTGACGAATAATCGTAGATTCAGCAATCAGTGGTTATTTATCACGTCTATGAATTCCGGCCTTAGATGACGTAAAAAAACTAATGGCATCTATTTTGTATGTTTTATCAACTGCTTTTGACAATAAATCATATTGTCACTGCAATAGGTTCTTGGATATCACAAATAATCTTCTGTTTTGAAGGAGTGTCAAACGCACCGAACGAAAAAATGAGTCAAGTTAAATACTTGTTTAGATATTTTCATTTAATTGCCTAACTATATTTATTCTTTCATATAAAGCTATATTATTGCACCATTAATAATGCAATATTTAATTGATGTGTCCTACAACTGGTGAAATCAAAACCTATAATTCGAATATGGTCTCTTTTGTGACTAGGGAATTGCATCTCTTGTGGGTGATAGCAGTGAGCAGAAGTTTCTATACTTTTTATATATGTAAGTATTAATACTTCAGTGGCCCCGGAAACAACAATATTAATCCTGATGACATGCTAATGGAATGTTCTTAGCACATTTGCGTAATATCACCTTGTGTTTTCATTAGCTCTTTCAGGCTCCTTGGTACTCACTGAGAATTAGTCAGTAGTAGAATCTGCGAGCGAATTATACCTGTTCCTCATTGCCTTGTTTACGAAGTTTGTAAGTTGTCGACTTAACAACTATAACTAATTTGAGTTTACTAGCACATTTTGTGTTGTATTATTTGGCATTAGAATATTATAATTATGAAATATTAGAACGTTATATATTGGTTGTTATCATGACGTTGATTAACTAGAATGTTACACCCGGCGAATGCATCTTGTATTTTTCGGCGAGCTCACATCGATTGTATCGGTAGGTGAGTGAGAAATACTTCGTTCAAATGAGTGGACAGATGGACAAAAGCTTTGAAAAAATAAAACGAATTTGGTCAGAATGGTTTGGAGTTTAGGAGTAATGTTTACTTAGCCACGCAGTAATCGGTAGGTAACTTGCTTTATTCTTGCACAATGGCTAGAAGAAAATTATAAAAATCTGTTTACTCATGTGTCTGGTATATTTATTATTTTTTACATTTATTTATTTATTTTTATATTTTTTAAATCACATTTCATGTTTCCAAAATAACATCATGGAATAATACTCGATAAATATATCGTGGATGACATAAGTAATCGCGGAGGTTTCTTCTGCCTTGTAATTAACTGTCGCTCTTAGATGCTTGTTGGTGAAAGACCTCATGCTGCACTGTAATGCTATTGAATTTTCTTTGACATCTCCTGCAACAAAGTCAAAGGTAATTGAAATACCTTCGTGTAACATAATTTTCTCCTCTAAAAACATTTACCGTGTATAATCCACGCACTTAAACCATAATCATCCGAGATAACGGAAGAAAGGGATCCGAGCGACAGCACTTGATGCATGTTACAATAACCTAGGAACTTGGGTACTTGCAAGAGAAAACATTGTCGTCTCTCGTCCGACTATTCATTACGTACAACATGAGATAGCCGCACGGCTTATGAAGTTGACCTCGGGCGGCAAGAAAGCTTTTGAGAGAGCTCAGACGGAGTTCGGGTCATACGGTGGTCATCACTTTGATCTTCTCCTAAGCCTCCTCTTTCGTTACTCCAGCGGGACGTACGCTTTCATATATGTGTTTATTATTCATGCATTCTCACATATACATATACATACACAATGCAGAACGAGAGGTCGCGACACGCAGTGATTTTTCCCTCAAACGACCCTCGTGCCTGCTCCTCTACGGCTCCAGGTCCCTGCGCTCTGTCTACTCCAGCGTCGAAGTCTCCAAAGGGGACGGCGCGGCCTCTCCTCCGTCTTAAAGGCATGCCTGCGAACGTGCGGTACTGAATTCCTCGAGTGCCAACGTGAGTAGGCCATTATCGCCCTCCGCATGCGTTCATATTGGCGCTTATCCTTTTTCCTCTTCTTCTTCCTCCTCTTAGCCTATCCCCCAACCTCCCATCTCTCCAGAGACGTTTGAAGAAGAAATACCCGGTGATTGATCGTCTGGGGGTCCCTCGAGTTTTTTCTCCTTATGTCGTTGCCGGGGATATTCGTCCTCTCTCTCTACGGCTTTGCCGCAAGTTTCGAGCGGTACCCACGTTAATTCTCCCCCGCACATAAGGATTGAATCAAAGTCTCCTCTCTCACTCTCTGATGCCGCTGAGCCGAACGAAATGATCGAGCCTTAATGTCTATGATGGAGCCGGAGCCAACTTCGTGGTGGTTTATCGGCGCTTAACCACGAGTGCCGGCTGATCTTGGGGTCAAAGATTGGCGCTAAAGCTCCGACTTTAGCACTATATTTTTCTGGAAATTGATACAACCCAGGTAAATTTAAGTACCATGTTCGAATTTTCCTTACTCATATGTGGAGAGCGGTTTCCTGAGTTGTACCAAGAGCGGACATAGTTGATGCTTAGTTGAGTAATGATTGGAAACAGCATTAAAATAGCCGGAAGGAAGAATATTCGAATTGGTGCGTACTTCGTCATTTTAATCGGCAAGGTCGAGAACGTACATTGATTTCCTCGCTGCGATATATAAATGATAAACATATTTTTTCTGATACATTCTTCTAATATCGTTCGTATTACTGTCTGTTTTATATATTCTCCAAATAAAAATCCACGACCTTTGAATGTCCACGGATATTTATCATTGCCACTTGTGACAAATCTTGAATTTATCACTGTTTGATTCGAAAAAAATGAAACTATTCATTATCTCCAAACTTAAAATGCTTTATGGCCAAATATCTAAAATTTGTAAAAAAAGTTACGGATTGTTAGCAGGGGTTTCTCAACATAACCGCTCAATGACTGTAGATAAGTTTTATTTTCCTCACATCCTCCACCCTCCTCAAATAAAACCACATTCAGCTTAGAGAGCCCTCAGCGACTTCAAAAAGAGGAGGTTCGAATGAAGAAAAATCAAGGACACCCTCATGCAACCAGATAGGAGGTGTAAAGTTTTGCGCTTTATACCTTTTAATTTATGCTCAGCTATAAAAAACACTGTAATTTATAGCTTACTCTATTGCATATCATAAAAAGTATCTAAATCTCTAAGCCGTAAGAAAAGACGCGTTTCGAAAACTTCAGAAACATCAAACACAATGTTTTACACTCAACAGGATGGCTTTTAATCTTTTAGATTATCCATCAAATGCTAATATTCCTTCTGATTCAAATTTTACTAATTTGAGAGATGGAAATGGAGCGTAATGATTTGTGGAGTCTTACAGTTTTCCTTACTCATATGTATTGCGGAAAAAAAGAATAGATCATGCTTGCTTATTTGTCGTGTTTTTTCACCAAATTCTAGGTTATTGTGAGACCACAGATAGCAATGGCTTATCGTCAGCTCCAGTTTTCCGCTGTCAATATCTGATTCCCACTTGCTTTCATTGGATACGAGAAAATAATTTCGAAATAGTGATTTTGTCTACATAATGTCATGGTGTTGATTTGCTATTTCTGGCAGAAAGTAGGTAGCGGTATACTTAGGTTAATTCTTTTCGTTTGGAAAAATTATGTTCGCACTGGCATGCGAGGAAATTTTTAAATTTTTTATCCGAAGCTGATGATATACCTATCTATTTTTTCATGAGATTTGGAGGCCATTACGATTATAACGAAAAAGAAACATGTTTGTGAGAGCCCATTTGAGTGACAAATTTAACCTAAGTAAATTAATGGCAACGAAGACCTTGGGTTATTCGTAGTTTATAAGAAGTCGATGCTTTACTCCTGGAAGTTTTACCTCAATTGTGGAAAAATGTGACTTGTGCCATGCGTATTGGTCGAAGATTGCTATTTATATTGCCCTTCAGCAGTTTAATGGTTATAAATAAAATTGTGTCAACACTTGAGTGCCCTCTCACAAATGGTGTTCCATTGACCCTCCTCCTCTTTATCATCAGAGTTTCTCCTAAATTCCCGTCCTGTCGCATTTGGCGGCAGTGGAGACGGGAGGAAGAGAAATGGAGATTGAAAACGAACGCGTGCTTTCAAAGGAGAAGGGCGAATTCTATGAAAGGGAGCCCTCTCCCGCCCCTCCAACCCAGCCTCCCACACCGAAGCAGCCTTTCACAACGTCCATCTCACAACGTGCCTCCCAGTTCTCATTCCCTCTTTATAATCCCGTCGCCAGGCAGGTGACGCAACACGGGGACGAGATTTTAGTGAAAAGAAAATTCCTCTGTATTTTATTTATCCCTCTATCAAATCCACCCCTTTCCCAAGAAGTCGTTCTCTTCCACATCACCCCTCCAACTCACTGCACGCCCTAATACTATTACTGCCGGAGCTACCTCAGCGCTTAGCTCTTCGCTCGGTCAGATATCGAGCGTTAAACTGCGCGTGTTGTGGGGGAGTTTTCTTCCAACATTTTCATCGGGGAAAAATCCCTTACTCTTTGCCGCCTAATCTTTACCCTGATGTATACTATTCGGATTTTCTCCGCCAAAATGTGTTTGGTGGGATTGGCTGATGACTAAATATGAATTTCCTTTTAAGAATTTGCTTTAATTTTCCTTAATAGCAGATAACATTAGGCTCCTACTCATGCATTTTGGTCAGAGTCATTCGAATCGAAATATCCATAGCTCCATCTACATGGGTCTTCACTATCATTTTCACCACGTGGGCGCGATTAGTGTGCTTATAATTTACTCTTTACTCTCATAGCACACCCATGGATATCTGCAAATATACGCGTTGCAGGGAGGTTTCTTCCAACATTTTCCCTGGGGAGATATCCCTTATTCTATGCGGCCTAATTTTTAACTTTATCCGCGGTATTCGGGATTTCACCGCCAAAATGTGTTGCATGGGGTTGTTTGATTACTAAATATGAATAATAAGAATTTCCTCTAATAATCAATTTGAATTTTCTTTTAAAGTAGATGGCATTAGACTCCTACACATGCATTTGCGTCATGGTCGTTCGATTCGAAATATCCGTAGCTTCATTGATATGAATCTTCACTACCATTTCCTCCACGTGGACGCAATTAATATGCTTACTGTGCATTTACTCTCTAGGCACACCCAAGGAAATCAGCGAATATACGGTATAAGTCCTCTTTTAGAATGCAACAGCTCTGCCAAATCTATAAAAGTGTTGAAAAACCCATTTTATACTTATGGAGAATACAACCACATACCTTGCGCATTAATGGTGGGCTTGTATTCGCTGCGAAGACCTGTATCAAAGGAAGAATACGATTGATATTGAACGACATAGCATTTTGGTTATCTATCTGATCATCTCGTTGGGAAATTCGAATCTCGTAAGTAGGTGCGCGTACTCCGAGGTTCAAATTCCGATAGACTTTGCATCTCGGACTAGACAAGATCTTTAAACTCGAACCTCGAATAACACGCGAGTGTTTACAAGATTTAAATTCTGTATATTGGCACCCCTATGGCCGAAATTAGTGAATATCATGGAAAGCCAGAAATACGCGCATTCGACCCCCATCCTCTTCCGTTCCTGTTGTGTAGATTTGACCACGCTCTTTTGGAGCTGATTCTCCCAGAAGTTGGGCCCATTTGTGTGTGCGAGTGAGTGATTTTGTGTGCCTGTTAGTGTGCTTGTGAGTGTGCTTGCGTAAATAACCAGGCATCCTTCGTGGGGTCTCATTAACCCTGTGAAGGATCCCAGGTTATTTCCCAAGCATCCTTAGCGGGGTCCCATTAGCCCTTGCAAAGGAAAAATTTGGGTTGCGTGTGTGCGTCTGTGTTGGTCCCTTGCGAGGAAGTAACATTCCCGTAAACCATCACGGGGGTATTCTTGGTAGAGAGGCTATGGTGCGTCGCTGCTGTGGTTTCCCAGCATTCAAATACAGTAAGTTTGGTGCTTTCTGACGAAGGTTGCCAATTGTTTACGGCTTTTAGAGACTTTCTTTGTTTTATTTTAGTGAATATCAGTTTGTTATCATCTTCCTCTACGGACAATTTGGATTATTATAAACGTACTCAATGTAAGTTAACTTGCCGATTGCTCACTTGCATGCATTTTGTGGAAATATACGAAAATCGTGTTTTCAGGTATTAATTGGAGGAATTGGAGGAATCTATTCATGGACAATAAAAATGTTTCTCTTTATTGCGACTGACGCAGTACTTAAGTGCATACTTAAAATAAGCTAGTGCCTAATGATAAACAAAAATAAGGTTTTATTTTTCATATACATTCAAATCAAAAAAAGAGTTGAAAATAAATATTTTATTGTAGTTCTTGTCGTTTAATCCTAACATCGGCTGATGCGGCCTTCGTTTCCACCCTGTCCCATGATTTTAATGCTGCTTTATCTCCTCTGTTTCATAGCCAATTTTACCTACCCTATACATTTGAGTTTTCAATTATCTTTGCGATATATTTCCTTGCAACTTCGTCAAAATCAAATAGTAAAGATTTATATTTACTGTGTACGAATTTCTGTTGGCATCCTAGATTAGATTTCCATGTGACTATGAACCAATATAAAACAATATATCCCTGATCGCCACGTGATTACCTTGCGGGCAAGCCTGTCTTCAGTTTCTGGCCCTTTAAACGGCAGTTTCATTGACATATTTATTGAGTCTAAGTACATGATATACTCTTGTGATGGCAGTCATTTATGTATTGTTGAAATCGTGGATTTTGGCCAAACCTGACGGACGTTAGTGTGATCGATACATTTTGACATGTTTATCACTACAATATGATGGCGTGGTTTTGGCCGCGGCCTAAGGAATTATAATTACTATTTTTTAAGGGAACTTAGAGGGCATTTTGTTTTCTCCTCGTCACCTCATTTATTCATAATATTTTTAAGTTATTTTATTATTTTTGTCATCAATTCACTTTTTTAGTTCCCGTTTGTTAAGGCCCCAACATCGCCAAGGGAAGAGAGGCAAGCGTCAGGAGGTTCGATCAGTTCAATCCTAATGGGCTGGTTACTGCAATCTCTCGACCCCTAGCCCCGCCGTCGAAGTCTGGTTCTGGTCCATCCTGGTTCTACTGGGTTCTTTGGCAGTTCTTCTTTTATTTTGTGAAACTTCTTAGGAAATCCGAGGAATTAAGAGAGAAGGCTTCGTTTCATTATCTTTTATTTCATGTGCTTTATTAATCTAAATCTTTGTATAATTCTCTCGGGCTCGCCACCGGGTAAGAAATTTATAGGAGTAGCCTTGAGAATGAGTAACTAGTCGGAACCCGAAACGTCGGCTGCCTATAAATTTCTTACCCGGTGGCGAGCCCGAGAGAATTACACAAATATTATTCGCCGGGAAAGTGTCAAATCATACATAATCTAAATCTTATCTAATCCTCTCCACCAGAGTAGTTTAATAATTTCTAAATGGGATAAATGACGTGGTTCCTCTAGAAGTCCAGGTTTTTAATCTAAAAAAAATAATCCTTCGAAGGTTGTCCTGCGATGACTGAGGCGCAATGGGACGTGGATTTGTCAGCGCTTTAACCCTCAGCCTCCACCTGCTCAATACTTACGCGAAATCCACCTGGGGTCTTTTCTGACCCCATGCTGTAACTTTAAAAAAAATAGTGTTTTTTCAGGAGTTTTTGAATTACACACATAGTAATAATGATGAAAACATTCGTAAGTAATTTTTATTGTTTTACCAAACAATATTCACATTATGAATTATAATATTAGTTATTATAAAATACTCCACAAACATTTTTTATCAAGACACTTCTTCGTCAAAATTTTCAGTAACAATACAAGATAAACTCACTCACCCCCTGCCTAACACCCTAAAGGTAGCTTGTACGGTATCATGTAGATTTAGATGTAGAACAGAGTGCTCAAACCAAATCTGGGAAAATAGAGGAAAACACGAGGGAAGACGGACCAATAGGAAGAGTCCAGCCTCCGACGAATGAGTATAAAAGACGGTTGATACCTCCACTCTGCACTTCCGTGACCTAAAGAAGCCAGCAGCAATGCCGGCGAAACTGTTATCATCAAAGATGGACACACGCGGTGTATATCCCTGAAACTTTAGAGCTGAATCTTCACCCCACCGTGAAAGCCTACACAAGGATTACCTTTCAGCACCTTTTATCAATTATATTTATTTAGATATACGCTTTAAAACTTTATGCCTACAGTCTCCACCTGGGGTCAAATATGACCCCACGCAGAAAAAAATGTTCCCATCCATGAATAACTGAAAAAAGTAACATTCAAATGGTATTAATGTAAAGAAGAAAGATGTGGGAAGGCATAACTGTAACATGGCAAGATTATCTCGATTAGGTCAAAAATTGGAAGCGTTTTTTCAAGCTTGGGGTCAAAAAAGACCCCAAGCGGAGTCGGAGGGTTAATCCCAATTAAGCGCAACTCGTGAAATTCTGCGCATTCTCTCTCTTCATCCGATCCCAATTATTTACAACCTTCGGTCTCGTCCGCTACGTGTTTCTCCATCCTCTCGTTTTTCGCAACTTAGACTGCTCATCTATTCAAGCTATTCGTGATTGCCTTTCCAGGCATTTGACAATCCTCTCCCGGTCGAAGGCGCTCACGTGACATGGGAAGTTTCCTGTTTCGCCTCATATTCATTGCTCAAGTTGATTGAAATGCTATAAATATTTTATCTCTTTAGTTCCATAACTTTTTCATGGAAAATCAAAATTTGCACGGCACATTCTGCTGCTTTTTAAAGTTTTCGCTGCGTCGTATGTCTCTATCTTATCTATTTCACTCCATCACAGTAGTTTATTAATATCTAAATGGCATAGATGACGTGGTTTCTCTTGAAGTCCATCATAACATTATTAGTTACTAACCTTGCATGCAATTTCCTGCATGATATAGCTCTTGCACAATTAAGTACCTTGTAGAATTTATTTATCCTATCGCAGTAGCTATAACCAGTAGTAGTATCTTAAATAGTGCACTGCATGGAAGAACGTTCGTCCATGCGGCACTCTTCTAGTTTCTGGTCTGACCGCGCACTGTTATTCTGACTGCTTTTGGCCTGCGTCTGGCATCCATCCGTGCGAGCGTGCGCGGTTCAGATTTCAGCTGCGATTCATTTCGTCTGTAATTGCTACATTCAACTTTATCTACTGTTTTCCCGCAAGAAAAAATCGATCGGGAAAGGTGGAGATAATTTTTACGAGTGTTTAAAATACAAATCAAAATCTTGAATATATCATCATTGTGCCACGTGACTCCTAAGCTATGCGCTTTAAATCAATCCGAGTGGTTCAAACTTAACTTCCGTGGTGTGCATATTTTACAAAGCTTCTATTTCTTCATCAAACCTTTTTTATAAAATGGTCATTTTTACCGAAATTTGAGTGCATATATATTCGTCAAGGCCCATCTCAATCGGAGTAAGCATTGTCAAAGCAACTAGTTTATGTTGTAACGCCTAGGAAACTAGCTCAATTTTAGCACTTTTCTATAATTCCCTCTTGTTGCATACGCCTCTTGCATATCTTACACTCATGCCTTGCATACATATGGCATTAATATGGAAGATCATCCCAGAAAAAGCACTTATCTTCCGTGACTCTTAGCCTCACATTTGTTTCTGCTGCTTTGCCACAAGAACTGAGAGATAAAAACTGTTCATGTCATACTCTGATGTATATGTTACCTTCATAATGCACTTCTCTTAATGATGAATGAATAATTATATTATTAATTAGTCCGGATAATATTGAATATGTTTTAAAATTT
This sequence comes from Ceriagrion tenellum, assembly GCA_963169105.1. NCBI lineage: Eukaryota > Metazoa > Arthropoda > Insecta > Odonata > Coenagrionidae > Ceriagrion > Ceriagrion tenellum. The sequence goes on from OY720644.1 coordinate 90,673,417, forward strand.
TTGATAGATATTGTTTCGCGTTTCTGCTGTATCAATTATTTCACCCTGAAATTGAATTATTTCAGGCATTATTTTTTCCCAAAACTAGATCTCCTTAATTTTAAACGGCAGCATTGATATGTAACGTTAACATCATTTCAAGGAAGATATCGATACTGAGGGCTGTTTGCGTGGCGATGGAGATTTAATCACCAGAATTTCGCAAGGAAAAAGAGTCGACTTCTCAAGGGTGTCGAACGCCCGATCATTGTTTCCCCGCGGGGATGGTAATGAAACAATGGCCGATCGGTCCGACGGAGGAATTGCATCACATCTTGGGCATCAATGGGGATGCCGTGCCCGCCTCGGAGCGCCGCTTTTTCCCAAACATCTCTTCCCCGAAATGCGATCCGCCCCAGTGGAATCCGGGAGGAAAACGGTCGTTTCTCACCGTCTTCCATCACGATGCACGCAACTGCATTTTTTTGCATTTCCCAGTTCCCCTTCCAAGAAACAAACTCATCATCAGAAGTCGCTGAAGAATTATTTTTTCCGTCTATCTTCCATCCATTCTTCCATCCATGCTTATCTTTACGCAATTTCCAGCTAGCTCGATAATTTTCATTTATTTCTTCTTCTTATTTACTGCGTTTCGGAGTCTTGTGCGTTTCAGAACATGTTCAGTGAGTGAGTGTCTTTTGCTCATCAAAACATTTATTCTCTCCGAGTACCTCTTTTTTTTCAAGTCTCTCACAGGACTTCCTGTTTGGTCTTATTTGATAGTCCTCTATAATTTATATGTATATGGGTAAATGCAGTGAACTCACTCACTGATGATCTAGATTAGATTACTCTGGAATACTTTTACCTGCATTTCAGTGAAATACATCGCAAATCTGCCTTTGGCCCTGTATGCTTCCTAAAAAAGAATTTCAAATTGACAATTCTTGGAGGACAATTATTGATGAAGTCATCTAGGGTTTTCATCCGGGTCAGGAATGCCATTGCTGCCAATGTTTCGGTAGCTGTCTTTGTCATCATCATCAGGGTGAACCAGATCAGGTCATTACCTGAATAGCCTTGATACTAGTGACCTGATAAGCCTTGATGACGATGGCAGAGAAAGCAATCGGAAAGTTGGCAGCAATGCCCTTTCTGGCCCGGTTGGAAACCCCAGAACACTTCATCAGTCATTTTCATCGGGAATAACCAAATCCTTTAGATCTATGATTCAAACATTTATTTAAATCAGGAAATTTGATAGAGTATGCTCCAATATATGGCAAATTTCTTAAAATATATTTTCTTGTATCCGTGTTCCTTTACCCTCTTTCATGGGGTTTAACCATAAATATATATTATGGATTCGGATGTTCGGAATTGTTGCCTAGGCTACGTGTTGCCTAAACTTCCACTTTTAGTTCACCCAGTCCTTGGCGCTTCTTCGATTAGAGTCTTTTCTGTTGTTATTGTAAATAGACGTAGTTGATTGTTGCTAACGTGAGACTGTAGTGAATATTCAATAAAGATCGAGGAGATATGAATCAACTGATGATTTGAATATATCTTGCTATTTTTGTTATATAAAGATTACTTTTTAAATGCTATAGAGGAATTATCTATTACAGGAAACCAGTAAGAGATAATTGTAACTTTCTTCGTTTGCCGACAACGTTTTTTTCTAAGAATCTGATTTTAATTGGAATGCATTAAGCCTGTTTTGCCTAAATAAAAAATTCAGAATTTATGTTTGAAAAGAACGTTCTTTGTACCAGGCTGCAAAACAGGGTATGCTTCTACGAGGTCCCAAAATAGGAGACTTGGTTTAAAAATAAGAATCTGTTCAAGGCGGCGGTAAGTGCATTCTGTTTTACCTAAACTGCAATGATGGCCTTTGCGAATAATCATGTAGATAATACACGTCCCTGGATCATATTAGAGCTGTTGGATACTATTCGTGTGTGACCTCGGAGTATATTTAACAATCACTCGTTAATTTGCTATTACTTTTTTAATTCTCCCGATCTTTAAAGTAGGAAATTACTTACAACGATGGCTAAATTGATACTTTGGCGCAATCCCTTTTCCATAGATGATATTATCGTTTCTTAGTTTTTAAATCTTGTATCCATCTTGTGATTCATTCCACTTTGTTCACCTCGCATTATTATTAAACCTCCGGATAGCGATATTGACTTAGTACAAAAAAGTTAACTGTGCATTTGTTTTATTAAAGTTTGCAGAGGAATTAAATATATATGTATATCGAACGATGTTAAAAAGTATATAATTACGTCCAGTGTGTATTGCTACATTTTTTATCCTCTACATTATGATTACTTGTAAGTAAAAAGCAATGTATATCCATGGCAAAACCGGTAAGACGTGTTTATTTACAATCTGTCGACTGTATTTACATTTGAACTTCCGTCTTTCATCACTAGGCGGAACCCCTTTCCAAAAAGTTGTTTGTTTACTGGAATTCTAGACAACGATTTTTGGCAACGAGATCCCAACCCATAATATGTATTCATGGGTTTACCATTCACGTCATGTGTTCTTCCTTTTCTTCCGACTTAGAAAAAAAGTCATCAACCAAATTCAGTGCAAAATGTTTTTCTCCTTTCGGTAAAACTAAATTATGACTTAATTTATCTCTTCATCCACTTCTCTTTATTTCACATTAATATAGAAGACATCTCAAACAACGCACTTTTCCTCCATTCTCCTTACCTCTCTGTTGTTTTTGCTACATGGCCACTGGAGTTGATCGGTAAACTCTATTCTATTTACACTTTGCATTTTTTTTCTCTACGTCATGCACTCTTCTTACCCTATTTATATAATCTGCAATATGAAACTGATTGAATTTTACTATGTCATTGTGTTGGTATCCACAGGAGATGTGTAGGATAAATTTATACGATCTGCTAAAGTTTGCACCTATTTGGTCTACTTTCAAACGTATGGTTCTGTTATATATTACCTCTATGCTAGGCATATTTTCCTCATTCATATTGCATCAACGAGTTTCACCCTAAAGCCCTACTCTTCTTTTTTTCCCAATACGAACCAATAAACGAGCATATTTCCTACGAACCTCCTCCATGGTCTCCTACATTTATCTCCATCAGTAATAGGACGGGAATGTGCGGGGTAGGAACATTCTAAATTAGGTTCTACCTTGTCCGTGCATTCCATTTTTTCAGAATGAGAAAAGATTGGGGTAGGAATCCATAGTTTAGGAATGTAATAAATATCCCCGTTCCTCGACTCGCATAAGATACCCTCGCCTTCCCAATCATCCCACGACTGGTGATACGCTAACCATTCGGTTTCCACCTTTATAATATTTTTTAGGAATATTTCCTTCGTACTTTCTCTATAGACTCCTACATTTATAAATAATACGGGACATTTCGGTGTAGGAATATTCTTAATTAAGTCTACCTCGCCCGTTCATTCCATGCTTTTGGAATGAGAAAATATTGGGGTTGGAATCCATAGTTTAGGAATTAAGAAATATCCCCGTTCCTCGGTTAGCATCAGATACCCTCGCCTGCCCACCCATCCCACCATTGGTGATCCGCTAATCATTCGCTTCCTCCCCCTCCTCCGCCTCTTACTCCTCTACACCCGCACCTCGTCTTCGATTCTTCCTTAGCGGCAATTCCTCTGGGCGGTTTGTGGGAACTCGAGACACGAATCACTCCAGTCCCTCCCACAAAACCCCTCTCCTCCTCTCTTCCTTGGCTGCCCCCGAAAAGAAAAAGAGAAGGATATAATGAGATGGAAGGAGGGCCTCTCGGGGATTGGAGTCGGCGGCGGCACTGATCGCGTGCAACCCCTGCAATTACTCGTTCCCCCCCACTCCCCTTCCCAATCGCGGGCCGATTTCGAATTAGGGACGGGTGTTGTGGGGGAGGGGAAGGGTGTCGCAATGATGGGTACGCGGCGATGGATAGGAGAGGGCCGCAGTGGCGGATTTGGGGATTGGCACTTGGTAGGGGATGCTACGGTTGAATTGGCGATGGTGAGAAGATCAGGCGATTCCTCGGGGTTGAAAATTCCCAGGCGTTGAAGCGCATGATTTCATAAAGGGTAGCAGCGATTCTTTGGCAGTTGATGTGGACGATTGAAGTCCTTGGCAGCCGAACCTGAGGGCTCCGGTTCCATTCCCACCTTAGAATGTTTCATCATTTTGGACTGGATTTTGCGTTTATCTCATGAGTTTCTCGTGCCTTACTTGTCTTTTATTACACCGGAAATAAAGATATCGTGACTATTATTTATATTTCTCGGTCCTAATCGGATCGAAGGACAAATCAATTAAAAATAAATCAAATACAGCCAGTGACGGAAGATTTATTTCCAAAGAAAGAAAATGAAGCTTCCCAAAGAAAAGGACGCTTCAGATGTCTCCAAACACAAAACTCGTCCTTCTGCATTTCCTTAAAATGACCGATTTCCCGTTACATTTGTCCATTTTAGATACATTGTTTCCATGTTTATTTTAAACTCCTCAAAACATATTAAGTCGACAATACATGTAACTGCAATAGCGACGCCTAGTAGTCACGAAAAATCAATTCTACATGTCAAAGATGACACATAGAAACACTGAAATTCATCGAAAGATATCACCAAAATTTCCTGTCGTCGCTGAATTTACTGTTTGGCTCGGTATAAGGATTATACAAATATACTTTTTCCGCGTCTTCTCTTATCGGTGATGAAGGTAGTTGGAGCAATTTCTATATGTACGAATTTGCGTGAAATTGTATATTAGTGCACTTATTAGTAATATGTTTAGATGATAGCGAAGATAATGCATTTTACTGATTTGTATTCTTGTAAATTTAGTGCTATTTTAACACATAATCTTATAGCACTCTGACATGTATTTCGAAAAACTTAGATGACGTATGTACAGGTTTTCTCCTAAACTCGAAAATATTTGATTTGATCTGAGTATTATAATGGTTTGTAGTAAATATCAAGGCATAATGTTGAATAAAAACACGTTTTTATGTACAATTTTTGTTTAAATTTCGTATTCCACAATGTAAAGTTTTTGCCATGCCTTAAAGGAGACGAAAAGTATGGAAACATAATTATTGCATCATTTATATTATAAAATTTATGGATATTTTCAAAACAAATTGATGTAGTGAGGTGTGATCCAAGAATTTTTTTAGACTTACTTGAATAGTTCGATATCATACTTTTCGAAAATTTCGATTAAATTCGTAAACATTGATCGAATTGTCGATAATCGTTCCATAGCCAATTTTTGCGCATACTCGTAACGAGAAGTTGTTCATAAACAAAGGCGTTCAAAATGGTTCAAATTTATCATCGACGCAATTTGTACAACTACTTTCATCCAAGCCTTTTCGTCGAATATTTACATAAATGCTGGTGTAAAGTTTTACTGCAATAGTTGTAGTAAATTGCAATGCCTTAGTATAATTTATGCAATGACTATCTATTTATTGCTCATTCATTGCAAAAACCTATTTTATTATTATTTTTACTGCCATCTATATTCAGCAATGACCGCATTTAATGGGCGTTTTTGTGTTGCATAATTTTATGCTTTATTTTTCGGGAGCAGCTTGGGGTTATTCCGTTATGGGACCCATGAGAAAAAAGGGCGCAAATGGATTTTGAGAGGATAGGCGACTTCGAGGAATGCGGAGATATAAAAGGGGAGTTCGTGGTGAGGTGGATCGGTGGGCGGGCGAGGGAATGCCGCTTTGCGCATGCGTGGGCGGAATGGGCCGAGACGAATTAGGAGGCGGAATTCGCTGTTGTCAAGGACGCTCCGCGGCAATCCGATTGTTCGTGGCGGGAAGATGACTCCTCGTCACCGTGGAAACGTAGACTATTGGGAAAGTTCTCTCTCTCTCTATCACTCTCTCTCTCTCTCTCTCGACGTCTTTTGTTCATTTATTGGAGTTTTTCCCATTCTCTCGGACCACTTTGAGATTCGAATGGAGTGAGTCAGCCCTGTTTCCTAACTAATTCGTGTTCGCATTCTCCACTATCTTACTCTCGAAACTCTCGCAAGTCACTCAGTGTTGCATGCATATCCATCTTGCCATTTCCTTTTGGGGTTGGCGTCGTCATTAAGTCGGTGATAGACCTGTAAATTTGATTGTACTCTAATTATATCACGGACATCAAGCGGAGAATAGCCCAAGCTAAGAAGGCGTTCATGGGAAGAAGACAATTGCTGTGCTCAAAGACGATTGGACTACAAACCGGGAAACAGTACGTGAAGACATTCGTGTGGAGCGTGGCATTCTATGAATCGGAAACATGAACCAATGGAAAAGCTGACCATAGGTTTTCGAAACCTGGTGCTGGAGGAGGATGCTGAAGATCAAATGGACGGATAAAATAAGAAATGATGAAGTGTTTAGAAGAGGAAATGACCATATGGAACACCATAGAGAGAAGAAGATAGGACTACAAACCAGGAAACAGTGTGTGAAAACATTCGTGTGGAGCGTAGCACTCTATGGATCGGAAGCATGGACCATTGGAAAAGCTGACCAGAGTAGACTAGCAGCCTTTGAAACCTGCTGCTGGAGAAGGATGCTGAAGATAAAATGGACGGAAAAAATAAGAAATGATGAAGTGTACAGAAGAGTAGAAGAGGAGAGGACCATATGGAACATCATACAGAAAAAATGAACTAGATTGATTGGACACACCCTGAGACAGAATGGGTTTATGAAAAACATAATTAAAGGCAAAATAGAGGGAAAAGTCCCTAGAGATAGACCCAGGAATAAGCTCATGGATCAAATAAAGATGAAAGTAAATAAAAAGAGATACCAGGAGGTAAGGGAACTCGCGTTTGATAGGGAAGGGTGGAGGGCTGCAGTCAACCAATCTTAGCATTGAGCAACCAACGAATTAGTTATGTCCTCCATTCTCCCCTACACCTGCATACTCATTATGCGCCAGTTTCACCAATTCATAGCTTCATACTCGCCCTCCTGTTTCTAAGGTTGTTGGAGCTGTAATCGTTGGCCATTGAGTGCAAATTTTTATAACTTTTCAAAAACTTCAAAAAAATTCATGAATCGCTCTCCACTCATGTTCATCTGTTTTAAACGGTCAAAAAAAGTTAACATGTGGTAATCTAAATGAGAGCGAGCGCGGGTACATCTGATATTACTTGCACTGTTGGAGCGTCGCGATGTCGAGGGTTCTGGGTTCGATTCCCAGTCCTGGCGAATATTTTTTCGCAGGTCAAACTATGGTTATAAATTCATTCTTGCCATCCACCCTTAGTGTATCAGAAAAGATGTTTCCATGATTGTTTGTGTTGATGAATGATTTTAGACACATTGTCTTCTTTAGGCATTACTAATGGCATTCCATCCACTGGCTAGGCTTGATTGTAATAGCACATAGATAATTCTTGAATTCTTCAATGGTTCATAATGCATACATGCTGTAAGACACAGAATTATGAGGATAGAAATACTACAGATACAGAAGATGCTGGCCATCTCAAAATATCAGAAAGGAGTTTAGAATTTGTTATTGATTCGGTCCAAGTAAGGTAGCTATCTTGACCGAGTATTTTTTTCTCAATCACGCTCACTACTGCTCGCGCAATGCGACATTCAACATTCATTTTCAGAATTAGCCTGCCAACACTCCTAAATATTAAAGGTTCGTTGATCGTACTAGTTTCAGCCATTTATGCCTCTGTATTAATTGCTTGGCAGCCAGCGGTTCCATGTTTAGGACAAGAAAGTAAAGGAGCGATGTATTTTTCTCTCATGAGAGCTCAATTGGAATATGCCGCTAGTACATGGGATCTTAACGAAGGCCTAGTTTCAGATATGGATCGATTACAGCGGTGAGCAGCAAGATTTTTAAAAATTGTTACGATTAAAATAGCATTGTTACTGAATTGTCGATGGCATTTTGGTGGGAACCTCTATCTGATCAAAGGGAATAATATAGATTAATTGTTTTGCAAAAGTTCAATAGAGACTAGTTTTTGCCGTACGATCGATATATTTGGCAAGAACCAAACTATTATGGTAGAAACGATCACAGGCATAAGATTAAGGAAATTAACTGCAGAACCAAGAGATTTAGAATGCCATTTTTTCCACGTACAATAAGTGACCATAATATTTGCGAACAAATCAGTTTCTAGGATACTTTGACCTTCACTAGGTAAAGTAGGTTTTTCACTTGTGCTAAATATCTGAACATCACCATGCCTTGTTGAACTATTCATCACCCGTATTAATGATACTAACCAGTAGTTGTACCTTAAATAGTGTACTGCATGGTAGCATGTTCATCCACGTAGCTGTCCCTAGTTTCTGGTCTGACCGCGCATTATTATCCTGGCGGCTTTTGGCCTGCGTCTGGCATCCGGGTTAACGTGCGCGGTTCTGATTTCAGCTGGGATGAGTGCTGCATGCCTGGTGTGGAATCACATCGTGCCACACAACCTAGTGGTAGCTTGCTCCGGATTTTTATAGATGTACATGTAGCATGAGGGATGAATCTGAAGTCTGAGTTAATTTGGTTTTCCTTAATTAACTAATGCAACATTTAGAGTTTACTTCTGTGGACTATCTCCATCAATGCCGAAAATGCCGTAGTGGAAAAGCCATCCCAGCCAGTGGATGCTCCAGGCAGTGCAACTGCACATATCTCACACTCTTCCTCGTTATAATTCAGTTGCCCAATCGGTGAAGAAAGATGCGGTCGTTGACCCAAACTATTTCGTAATTTATTCATAGAAATAAAATCATCAAAACACTTCCTGCGGGTCCAGAAGTTAATGACGAGAAAAGCAAACGAGGCAAGAGGACCGAAGGCTCGTGAGCTCACCGGGTGAGATTACATCATTACCCTCATGCCAACGCCTTGATTAGCTCCTCTACTTGCGGGAAAGATAATTGAATCATTTCCCGGGGCTGATGAGCCGGACGTCAAGGTGCCACGCATGGATAACCGAGGCCTCAAACAAAAGAAAAACGGCCGCCGCGCCCTCAGCCCGCCTGCTACCAAAACGTAACTGATCGACAGGTTGACTAACTTGGAGATTGGGATGCTGATGTTCAGGGCGAGGACCGGGAGCAGGCATGGCCTATGTTCTCATGCACGGTGGCCATCCCTCGTAAAAAAAATGAACTTGGAAAGCTGTTTATGATATGCTATTCTTGAATGGCCTCCATTACGTCAAATTCGGCAATACAGCTTCATCTTGATACGACATTGTATTTTTCATTTTTCTTCGAGATTTCTTTAACGCACGGAGTAATAGAGTAGTAATTTTATCATATCGCAAGTTAAGACATAAATCAAGTTTTTACGGACATAAATCTCTTTTCCATAGTATTGTGGAGTTATAACTTTGCCAATTACGTATATTTTTCACTTGCTTGTATCGCTAAAATCCATCCGATTGAGAGATAATATTTTCCTGTCTAATTTTTTCTTTAACGTTAGTCTTAAAAATAGACAAATCTTCGAAGAGGAGAATTTTACAAAAGTTGATATATTAGCTTTCAGATCAATTTTTTACTTTTCCCCTAGATTTCTTCTTAACTAATCTTCAAATATCGTGAATTCCTCATAATATTCACAGTATATGACAATTTATGTCTTCCTCCTCCGATAGTGAGGTTATTTCATCCCGTTTTAGTTAAAATTTTAGTTATACTTCCCAAAAAATAATTTTGTATTACCTAGACACTCGGAAAATGTCTCTTTGCTTGTCATACCCGGGAATCCTACTTGAAATGGACCTGATTAAGGACTTTTTATATTTTCCGAGAAACTACAAAGACATGAATGACGCCCAACACCCAATGTGTCCAAACTAAGGGTATAAAAATGATGATACGTATCAATTTTCTGAATTTGATTTTTACACCACTTTTTTGCCTTAATTAATTGTGAACATCATTCAATACAGTTTTAATACAAACTGTGCTCAAGGTGTTTAAGAATGGAAGTAAAATATATAAGCAAATAGTTTAGTAATGACAGTGACCGGAGAGGAAGATAAGTTTTGGGGATTGAGTGAAGAGTCGTTGGGGGAAATTGGGAAAAAAGGCTAATTTAGGAGCGTGATTAGGAGGTTGGTATGTTTTGGAAACACGGTTCTTGCTAAAATAGACCATGTACGTACCTTTCTAGCTGTGGGCGTAATGAGCTACAAAAAAATGAGCTTGTTAACCAGAAATACAAATGAGGAAGTGCTCGGATCTAGTTGGGGAAGAAAGTTAATTTTGAGGAGGCGAAAAAAGTGGTAACGGGAACTACTGGCAGGCGAGAACATGTTGGTTATGGTGAAATAGGGGAGATCAGATTGCAAGCACTATGATATGAGGAAGACTACTGAATCTTTGAAGGATAATAGTTGAGGTAGAAGGTGTCAGAAACTTAAAAGAGACGTGGTATTAGACAAGCCATTTGTGAACAAATTAAAAGATTACCGCATGAAGAGGAAATGATAAATTGAGTTGTCTGAGTATCAACCAAGCAGACGGGTACGATACACTAAGATAACTAACGGACTTCAATGTATTCATGGGTTTGACGATAGAAAGCCATTAGCCACGTATATGTAAAATATTTCAAATAAAAAAGCATTCCCTCATTTCCTCGTTTTAGTATTGAGTTTATTTGGCTGAGGAAGCTTTGTATGTCATGATATTTTAAGTCTGGTAAAAAGTAGGATGATATTGAATTCGCTAACTTATAAATAGATATATGGATGCAGAATTCCGAAGCCGGGAGCTGAACTAACTCTTGTTGAAACTAATTAGTTGTTTTCTCTTGTTATTTCATTTTTTATAGAAGTTTTTGTTTATCAAAAGTCGTCAAATTGTTTCCTTATATAGAATGTAGGAATTGAAAAAATAGAAAAGCCTCGAAAAATGAATAAAGAAAGGAGAACGACATAGAAAGCTCCATGCTTTGATCTTAAGAGGTTTAAATCCTATTTACATGTTGGAATTGTTTATGCAATTTTTCCAAAAAATAACCGCCGCACGTGTATTACGCCATTATTGAAAAATGTGAATTTATTTTGGAAAAGTCCTAGATTTTCAAAATAGAAAATCTATTCCCCAATATGTTGCGATTGAAGTGTTTTCTACCCGTTTTTGGTTTAAAAATGTATAAAATCTTGTTTTACCATTTAGTTATGTATAATTTGAACAGCTTTGTACCACGTATAATCTGTAGCTAAAATTTGTGAAACATTCTTCCAGTGCTTGAAGATTCCCGCGATTTACCATTTTGTTAAGTTGCCTCTAATATCACAGAATGCTTCTAGTGCATCTCTTTAGTTCGTGATTTAGATGATTTTTGCATGAAAGTGTAAGATAAAAGTTGATATATATTCGACAAATTCTACATAACAACTTTTTCAGCATTAGTATAATTTTATAGGAAAATTTAATGCAAGTTATAATTGCTAAACACATGATAGGCTTTTGTACACTGGAATCAGAGTCCGGGAGGAAATTTAACTCTTTTCATCACGTTTGAATGCAGTGATATAAAATTGCAGTTTTCGTAGTTATGGGATGGACATGTTTGATTCTTTTTTATTCTTTTTATTTGAGTGCTTAGAGTGAGAGCTATTCTCTAATCTTATCTGATTTGTTTGCATTTCTTTGTTATAAATTTAGGTTTTTGATTGTGTGCAACCTTACCTCCTGTCTACCTGAATACAATTTGATGAAAAATTGAGAAAAAAATTGATCGTACTTTCATGTAAATCTCCCGGAATTTGTTACTTCTCGAGCGGTCTTAACCAGATATTCACTTCACTTCTTTAGGAGTTGGCAATCTGGACCCCTTTCATATCTTCGTCTCTCTTCACTCTAACTCACTTCGACGGCTGAGGGAGTAAAAGCGACCCTCGCCCTCGTCTTCGAGGCGTGCCCCTCAAAAGCCAGTCCGTGGACCACAGAAGAATAAGGAGGGACCCACCCACATTTCGCCAGAATTTTCAATCCCAAAGATATGCAAGGAGTGAAAGGAATCTCATGTCTGTGTGTTTGTGAGCAGCAAATGTTGTTGGGTGGAATGATTCTCCGCTTCGGAATTCTTTTCGAGGAATTGTCTCCGGAAAGGAAAATGAATCTTTTCCAGAACAATGGATCATTCTGGGGAAAATAAAAATGAAAAATTATTCCCTCTCTCCCTAACGTCAGAGCGTTGTGCAACGCGGCGAAATGATTTCAAAAAGCGTGATTATTTTTTTATTATTTTAATTTTGGGCGCCCTGGCAGGTGAATGGATTCATGCGAAATAAAATCACGTAATTATAATTTATTAAGGCAGGGTGGGTATTACGCGGGAATTTATGTGCTTGCGGAAACTTTGTGGACCACAATGGGTGGCACATTAGGGGAATGATGGTGTTTTGGGCGTGAATTTCTAATTAATTATTTTCGGTGAGACGGTGGCGATTACACTTTATACCTTCGCCGATGGTGAAACTTGACTTTCTTACGCTATGGAATCCGTGTTACCGTAAAAGCATAGGCTATATGTCGCTCAAAAAGTGCTTTTTACTTTTTGAGAGTAGTTTTTCTTCGTGTAAATAGTTTGATTCTGTTATTCGTTGCTCTAAATTCTTCACTTAATTGCAGAATAGTTGTCGACAAAGAAATTACAAACACTAAATTTGTCAATATGTTCGTAGTTCATCAGCTACGTTAAATGGCTACATTTATATAGCGTATAGACCCTCGTTATCCTTGCGTTCACCTGTACGATGAAAATAATTTTAAAAAGGAAACTAGATTCTGCCATTGGCAAGGCGTCACGTGTTATATATTCACGATCCCTATCTGGTAAATGACCGCAATCTTTTTATGTCTTATGACGTGCAGTGAATTGAAACCGTTGTCGTATTAAGATGACGTTTTTAGATACGGAAACGCTTATGTGTAGATTAAGAGATCAATTTCCGAGTCGTGGCTTTAACTTAATAGGATCTTTAATTGTGCACCGTGAAGCATTATCTAATTTTTTGTTGAATTTATTCCGACTCCCTCCCATCAAACACTTTACGAACTCCGCGGCTGTGCATTCTTTGAAAATCAATGGCTTCATCAGTCCATATCCTTTCAATAGCTTAGACGTCTTATTTCACTTCTCCGTCATATCCTAACTGTATCTAATCGTGCTTTTTCCTTTGTCCCTCTTGTATCAGATCTCAAAGCCAGTAGCGTCCCATTAATAAGGAAATTTTATTCCTCGTAAACCTTTAGATTACCTTCCGTAAGCCTTGATAGGTTGGACAATTCCCAATTTAGATTGGAAGCAATTGCTCGCGGATCGCTGGTTTATTTAGTTCTTAGACTTAATACATAGCCTTTCAAAAACTGCTTTTTTCAATCATGATGTAAACGAGAAGATATGTATCTTAAGGCTTCGGAACAAATAATTACTACATTTCATCACGTATTTTTCTTGCCCCTCTAGGTATGATATACTGTAATTATTTTATACAGCGAGGTCGATTTCTTGACTTAAAAACATCTGTATTGTTTCTATAGCTATATTAAGTGGAATTACTGAGCGAATTATATTTTAAAGTTTGACACCCAAACATTTATAAGCTTAAAAGTGCTGTTATTATCGACCCTTAAACAGATTACCCAGTTTAGATGTTTTTAGACGTGCCAGTGTGCAGATGTAGCATTGTGAAGTTGGTTTGAATATGGGAATCCACATGATCATTAGTTTCTGTGATAAAAAGAGGACACGAGCGTTTTCTTTCACGAAAATTTACTCTAGTATAGAAGCTTTAGAATTTCTCTGTCGTTGTTTAATCTTTTTTTGCCGTTAATATTGGGTTTCCATCTAATGTTCTCCTGCTAACTGCAGCCTATAATACCTTTTAGAAAATTTTCATGCAACCTTTATATACTGGCTACATTTTAATACAGTACTAAAGTCCCACAATCGTAATATGCCCGCCTTCATGTACATTGCTGCTTAAATAAAAAGAGAAAAATGTGAACAGGTTTTATTTTAAAAATTTGGTTGATTTTTTGGCATATGTATCCCATGAATTTATTTCCTTCGCATTGCGAAGCATGTATCATTTTTTATAATGGAAAAAAATCTAAATATCGAATAATGCCTTCAATTGTCCTTTCAGTCTTGATATACGTTATCTTCTTCCTCCGTTCTTTATAGAAGGATTGGATTTATTCTATTTTTTCCATATCCATGAGACCCTAGTTTCCATAATGAATTATGTCTCGAGAAGTTTTCATGTCATCTTTCGAATTTTTTCACTTGCGAGGTTCTTTCGTCTCTTTGTGTGGGCTGCACGTTTCAGACCATTCTCGGTCGAATAATTCTGGCTTTTTTCGCCTTTAGTTATTTTTTGTGAGGTGACCATTAAGTATACGGCTCATTTATTCTATGTCTGGCACCCATTTGCTGTTTAGCAATGCTTCCACTGTTTTCGAGAGCTGTTTTTTCCCGACTGCATCAAAAAATTATGATATGTTGCTCCGGGAATTGATCCATGCATCAATTTTGAGTGTTTCATGTGAGGGACTGCTTTTTTCCCTATTTACTGTCTGTTTTATGAGGCAGGATAAATCTTAAAACGTAACTTTTTGTGAATAAATCCGAGGCCAGCTCCTACTCCACATTTTTAATTTCAGCAGATGACTTGATATTTTTGGCTACAGAGAACCCATAGCCACTTAAATGTTTTAAACCTTGGGGACTTTTAAAAAGTATTATCGATTTGGGTTCTGCTTTCGCGTTGTTGCAGGTTATATGTTACTAATTTTTTCTGATGACCTTGTTGATATTTATGCTGTTTCAGGTTATGCCAAAACTCGAGACGTGTTTGCTAAACTTGGATTCAGTTTTGAAATATTTGCATTTTTAAATACAATTTAACATTTCAGAACTGAACAAATATTATATTTGAAGATTATCAGCCGAATGAGGTATTCACCAAGGTCCTTTGTAAATTTGTGGTATTCCATATTTTATAGAATTTAATGATATCATTTGCAATACCACTGGCTTGAAAACACACCTGTGTTTTACAATACCGGTGTGTTTTTAAGCCTGTGGTATTGTAAATGTTATCCTTAAAGTCTCTAGAAGGTATTCACCAGTTGGTTGTGTACGTCTGTCGTGTATGCATTTTTGAATGAGATACGATTTGTTCCTTCAATGAAATTTTGCGAAATGTAGGAGTGGCTGTTAATTATTTCAGTGCTTAAAATATTTCATAAAACCAACCATGAGTAACTGCATTTACAAATCACAAAAAAACACTTTTCATTCTTTGTCGGCTTGCTGTGTAATCCGCCATTTAATATGCATCAAGGAATCTATCCCGTTACTTACCTCGGTGAGAACCGAGGGTATAAATTGTTTGAGCGAAATAATCTTGACTACGTCTTGACTTCAGGTACCTCACTGCTTCACGGAAGTGAGGAACGGGTCAAAATACTTTCTGTGGCGCCTTTAGAATTCGACGGAAATAAATTGAAATGCACTCTGAGACGCACATCTCGGTATTCATTACTCTCAGGTCAGCCTCATTTAATTGCAAACTGAGCCGAGAGGAACATTCCCACGTTCAGCGCGCAATGTATGAAAGACTCGCCGTAGCGTTTTCTAGCCTCGCAAAATTGGAAACGTAAACATTGACTGACGGGGGATAATGGAATAAGTGCTAGTTTGGGGAATTACGAGCCTTGAGGCCGAGTTGGAATGAAAAGGCGCCGACAGTAGAACCTGTTAATGTGTGAGCTGATAGTATACGTACATACGTGGAATGTTCCGTTCCTTCTGACCGACCTGCGGTGCGAGCGGCTTCGACCCTTTGTGCCGTTTGATGCGTCCGATTCTTGGTCTGAAGTCCGCCTTGAGGGAAGATGAATTTTCCTTGAGAATATCATGAAGTGAAACTGTTTTCTTAACCTTCTAAGGTGACAGCGAGTGAGATAAGGCATTTTGTCGGCATCACTAGGGCCTTTTTTTCATTCGCCATCCATTGCGTTCTAGCCAGTGTTGTGGCAATTTTGTCTCTCTGCGTTCCAGACGGCGTAAACTGCAGAAGATAGTGCTTTTCCTTTCTGCAAAGCACTGTAGGGTCTTTAGCGCGTACAAATAAACGTGCAAACGAGGCTCTCTCTCGTAGACTACTATGAGATCCTCGACTTACCTATACTTTGACCCGCAAAATATTACTGTAAGCAGCCATGTCCTAGGTATCTTAGTTTAAATATAAGTTTAAGGCATCGATAGAAGCTCATTTCACGGTCCTTGGTTGAACTATTCTGAACATTTGCCTTGGGGGCCATTCAATTATTACGTAAGACGTTGGCTTGCGTAAGGGCTGGGGGCTTGGGATCATCTTGCTTTGTCCTGAGAAGAGGGGGGGGGCAGTGGGTATAGAAGCAATTTACATAATTTTTTGTCCGTCTTGAAACATCGTATCGTTTTCAAATATCCTGTGATTGTTCACAACTTCATCAGCTGTAGTTCTGTTTCGCTCTTAATGTGAATAAATGTGGAACTCCAATATTCCATATTTATATGCTTTCCAGTGCTCAAAGCTGTACGATGGCTTCTATGGGAAGATGAAACAGCAGAAAGCGAACATTTTACGAAGAGTAGGTACAAATATCTAACGTCTTACGTAAGAATAAGAGGGAGGAGGGGGGTTGGGAAAATCTTACATTGTATTACATTGGGGGAGGGGGTAGATCAAAAAGTGCATAAAACGTCTTACGTAATGCTTGAACGGCTTCTTGTACAATTTTCACTTTTCCAAATCATGTGACAACTCTTTTAGCACCTTATTGAACCGCTCTTCACGAAAATTTGGGAAATATCACACCGATTCTATTCCGGGAAAAGAAATGCTATAGTGGTTGCGGAACATAGTTGACGTTACGTAGAAGACCCTTAATTACATTATAAAAGTTTATTCCTCCTTTTCCCCAGGCTCTGATCTGGGTAATGGTAGTGTTCGTGTTTGACGTTGAAGTGGCATTATAAGTTCACAAACTGCAATTCCAACTTCTTCAAAAATACTCAATCTGTCATTCACATCATCTTTCTAACGCACTACGGATTTGTAATCCAATCTGGTTTCACCGACAGGTTTCTGGCTCGATTAACGTATTTGGACTCAGCTTCGATATTGGTCGCATTTGCATGAAGCGGAATCAGGTTGATGTGGTGGTTAGAGGCCTCCAATCCCGAAGGCCCAGGATCAAATCCCGGCTGTGATTTGGAATTTTCAGAGGAATCCCGATCCCAACTTGAGCGCTGTAAGGATAGCAATTTTAGTTCTGTTCTCTGTCCGTCGAATCGGACGTTAAACCATGGTCCGCCTTGCACCATTTGTTGATAGCAGGATAACAGGGTTTTTCACCACCGTTTCTCCACTCTCCAATAATCCTAAACCAACCTGTCCTTAATGGCGAAAATGACCTCAGCTGACGGATTCTCATTCAAATATCCTACCGATCATTATTAAAATATACGCTGTTGGCTCCTCCAAACCATCTCATGTTAGTTGTAGTTCAAGGTCGTTCGATTCGATATATCCGTCGCTCTATCGAAATGAATCTTCTCAGCCATTTCCACAACGTGGCCGCCGTTAATGTGCCATTTGAGCATTTACTGCCATATCACACCCTTAAGGAAATCTGCAAATATGCGGCTTAACACTAGAGCGTCCGATATGCCATTTGTGGCACATATCAGATTTTTTTAATGTGGTGAGCTGTTGCTTTTATTCCTAGAATCTTTTGCTTCCGTGACTTTTCATTATTCATATTGATGTTTTAGCTCACATTGCTTCATTCATTTCTGTGATTGCGTTCCTCTTAAAAATTCACATTTACCTCTATCGCCCGATGAGCCATTTTTGGCACATCTGTGTTACGTGCGTTACATTAACTCATGGCACATGTGTGTTTGGCACATGTGTGTTACGAGATACATTTGGATAAACTTTGGCGAGCCTGATGATAATGTATGAATTGGAACTCAATAGATATGGGAGGGGAGTAAGGTATCGCATGAATCATTGCCCTTTTTCCCCCTATACGCCGCGCCGTCGAGATTGCTCGTTTGCACGTCACTTATCAAGGGTTGAACAATTTAAATATAAAATGTTTTGCATCGACTTTCATCAGTCACCCAGAGCCTTCGCTTTTAGTTCCGTGAGGGTAGTTGAAGAGTTGACCATGTCTCTCCTGCGATGCAGAGGCCGTAATATGGAAGAAATTTTGGCAGCGCTGAATGAGATTTCAGAAGGGGAGTCAGATGGTTCTGAAGTGGAATTACACAGTAATTCGGATGATGAGCATGTTGTGTGCAACAGTGGCAATTCGTCATCAAAGGACGAGAAAGACGGAATTTCCGATCCAGACATGCCCCATACATGGGCTCCTAGAAAGCCAGTGACTCGCATAACTCAAATCAGGGGTAAGTTAATGATTTAAAGTGAACATGTTTTATCTCTTTAATTTTGCTCAATTAACAATTGAAATTGGTACTCAGGTGTTGGTCGTCCCCGGGTACGTGGTCGGCGTTTCATTGGCAGAGTTCGGGAAAATAATGAGCTCGATTCTCCACCCCAGCATGAGCGTGAGATCCGAGCCGCAGATGACGGAAGAAATGCCGCTTCTCTGTTTCCACGCGGTATCAAGAAGCTCAAGGATTTGGCACCTGGTTCCACCCTTAGGTCTCTTGATGGCACAGAGTGGAAGGTTATTTCACTGGGCGAGGTCAATGAGGGTCGGCGTGCGAGGAAAAATATTTTTATGGATAGAAGGGGCCCTTCCCCTCACGCTAAGAGGTAAGTCGTGGAAGAGTTTTATTCAAGCTCTTGGAGGCTTCTTATGTCCGAAAAAATCCTAAGACACATTCAAAATTGTACAGAAACTGAGGCACGGTTGAAGTCAGGTGATGCAGATTGGACGATTTCACTGGAAGAGTTAGATGCATTGTTATCAATTCTTTACGTGCGTGGTGCTTTGGGTGCTAAAGGACTGGATGCTCATTCAATGTGGTCCAAAAACTGGGGTAAACAATTTTGCAAGGATGTAATGAGTCGCAATGGATTCATAGAAATACTTAAGTATCTGAGATTTGATATTAAAGCAACAAGGTCTAAGAGACTAGTGAATGATAAATTTGCCCATGCGTCGGAAATATGGAATGAATTCATTGCTAATGCACAAATATGTTATACTACGGGGGCACTCTTGACGGTTGACGAACAGCTTTTTCCGACAAAATCTAGGTGTCGGTTTACGCAATTTATGTCATCAAAGCCCGACAAATGTGGGGAAAAATTTCGGATGCTTGTTGATAAAGATTCTAAGTCCGTATTGAACGCATTTCCTTACTTGGGTAAAGATGAGCTGAGCAGACCTCATGATGAGAGATTGAGTGACTTTGTTGTGCTGAAACTTATGGGGCCCATACTTGAACAAGGGAAGAAATATAACATGTGACAATTTCTTTACATCCAAGTCGTTAGCTGAAAAGCTGGAACAAAAGGCAACCAGTATTGTCGATACTTTGAATAAGGTGAGACGAGAGGGGCCAAGTGACATAAAATGCGCCAAGGAGGCTCTGTACGATACCACTGTTTTAAAATGTAACAATATGACACTTACTGTTTATCAAGGGAAGAAGAATAAAAATATTCTTATTTTGAGCACTTTACACCCCGACGTTGAAATAGGAAGCAGTGAAAAGAAAAAGCCAGTCTGTTGCGACATACAATGAAACAAAGTATGGAGTAGACGTCGTTGACCAAATGGCTGGGAAGTATTCGGTAAAATCCAGTTCTAGAAGATGGCCCGTCCTTACATTTTATAACATAGTGGACCTTTGCGGAATTAATGCCTGGGATTTGTACAAAGAGTGTACGTCGAAGAAAATAAGTAGACGAGATTACCTCCAGAAACTCGCCGAAGAGCTAGCTTCAAATCACAGGCTCAATAGGGGTAGAGCATTGGTATATGCTGAAGGTAAAGAGTCATTTGATACACCCGATCCTACGTCTGCAAGTAAAAGGCGTCGTTGCCAGATTCGAAAAAATTGCGAAGCAGACGGAAAAAGTCAGTATTCATGCACAATATGCAGAAAACCAGCGTGCAAAAAATGTATAAAATGTATAGCATACCTGTGTTTTGCTTGCGGATAAGAGTGAAATATGTTTGTGATTGTTTAGAAACTATATTTAACAAAAAAAACCTTTACAGATAACTCTACCATGTTCTCTTGTTTTTGTTAAAAAACTGTTTATTTGTTCGAAATTCCCTTCAGTGGTGAAAAAGGTCTGATTTTTCTCTGCAGTTGCATGTGGCCATTTGGGATTATTCGTTTTTAATTAATAAAAGATAATGATAAAAAATATGAAAATGCATAATTGCCTCTGTGTTACTTATTCTTTGAAGTTTAAACCCGTTAGTATCCTGAAAACAAAGAATATGTGAGATACTCAAGGTAGTTTAGTCATGTGCCATTTTTGGCAAATTGGGCGTTAAAGGGGGGGGCCTAAGTCCGGGCGTTCTAGTGTTAAGTTGCCATTTCGAATACAAATGCCCAACCATATGGATAAAAACGTCGAACAGCCCATACTATGCTAATGGAGAATACAGAAAAATAAGTATTTGAATGGCGGATTTATGTACGTTGCGAAGAATGTAATCTATATTGAACGACTTTGATTGTAGTTATACCTGAAGCGGTCTGGTGCGGAAATAGGTGCGAAACTTGGTCGTTGCGCAGCGAGGATATACGTAGACTTGAGGAGTTAGAAGCGTGGGTTTGAAGAATAATATAAATGGTGAGCTGGGTGGCGAGAGAGACGAATGAGGAACTATTTGATATAGTTGGAGAGTAGAGGAATCTGGTGGTGGTGGTTCGGAGTAGCAGATAAGATGGATGAAGAACGTATTGAAAGAAGAGGGAATGTTGAAGAGAATAATAGATGGGGAACAATGGGGGAGTGGAGAAGGAAGAGGATAGAAACTGAGGAGGAAATTAGAAGAGGGAGATGATGTGAGGAATTTCAGAGGGATCTAATGTTGCATATATGTAGTAGGGAAGAGGGATGGCGTGGTAGAAATGGTGATATTAGGATATTATTATTAATTTATTATATTATATTATTTATTGTATTTGATTATTATACCGGTTAAGGTAGGCTTTGCTGAACGTTAGAGAAATTCCTCCTTGTTTTCTACACATTCAGGGGCATATCTTGCTCTAGTATATCCTTTTTCACCTCAGCATACGATCTGCACTTCTTCATTCAGTCCATAAAACCTATTCTTTCTTCCTCTTCCCCACTCGCCGAACATCCTTCCCGTTATCACATTCTTGAGCTACACGTCACCCTTTATTACATCCTTCAGACCTACCTTGCATATCCCGGATTTCATTTAAAAGTTTCCTTTCCTCACCCACCATCTCAATCACGTCCTCGTCAGTCTTCCTCTCCATCTACCTCACCTTCTCCATCCTTCTCCAGACCCACATCTCACATGCCTTCAGCCTATTCTCCTCCTCCTTTCTAAGGGTCCACTGTTCTGCACTATACAACGCTACGCTCCATATCAAGCTCTTTACCAGCCTCTTCTTCACATTCTTACCCAATGTCCCAATCTTAGGATTAGGTCTATCCAATAAGCCAACGAATTAGCTGGTAGAATACTCAAATGAAAATGCTTGCAGGGTAGCTTATCATGTGCTCTCTCTTGCGCTCCCTTGTGTACCCTTTCAATTCCTGTCTTCCCCTCCTTGGCGTCACTCTTTACGCAGTTAAGTGCCACAAGTTACGCTACCACTGTATATCCCACCGAAGGTAGTAGGTTTAGCGCAAAGCTTGGAAGGACGCAGAGGATAAGCATCCTCGGTGTCGCCAGCTTTTTTTCGATAAAAATTACTGCAAACAATAGTTACGTGCTCAGCAATCTTCGAGGAGCCTTCCCATTCGTCAACACTCTTATCCCATCACGAGCTTAGAAGCCTCGGGGTCGGCTTCGTTGCAGAGATGAAGAATATGGTTTGACCGTTGAGTGGGAATGAGAGGGAGGATAAAGATGAGAGAAGTAAGAGGAGGTTAAAAATAGAAGGTGACAAATGGTGAGTCTACTTATCGGAATAATTCTTTTGTTTAACCACTGGAGAGACAATGGCGACCGATGGCGTAATAATTCCAGTCGCCCTCTGGACCGTTACGTGTCGATTTATCAGGCAGATAAACACCCTGTTACCGAAGTCTTATTATGGCAATGCTCCGAGCCAAACCTTCGCTTCCTTTCCTTGCTTTCTTCATTCTCTTTTAGAGAAATCCGTCCTCACCACGAGACTCTCAATTAATTTAATTGGCGTCCTCCGGAGTAGCTCTTGCTAAGTCATATATCTATTCTGGGTCCCAACACAAAATTTGGGTTTTATAATATGCCATTTGGATATGTTTAGTTATTTATACTGTTGACTATGTAGTGTATGCGTTATGTGACTTTATGTAGCAATAAAAGTATCTCTTATGTATTACTAAATTGAATCCGTGTAGAATTGCAAATTGATATTGTTTTCTTGCTATTTAATGAAGCGACTGCATATAGTAGAACCTGAGGTGGTTTCTCACAGTTTAACTAGAGTTAATTTTTCGTCGTCGCTATTTTGTGAACATCGACTCTGGGATGATGTGAGCAAATGAGTGTGAAGTGACAATTTTGGTGGTAGAACCAAACGTAAATGAATAGAAGAAACAAAAACAAAAATACGGTTATCGTATTTTTTTTGATTGGGGCAAAGTGTATACATCTAAATCTATATACTACCGTACGAGCCGCCGCATGGACTAGTAGCAGGGAGTGTTAGGACACCAGGCGTGTAAAGATGTAAGGGATAAGGTTTTGAGAGGTGAAATAGTAATGGGTGGAGCACAGGTTTTATTATGCTCGCTTATTGTGCGCCGAAAAAAAAACGCCGTGAAGATGTAAGAGTAAGGGTTTGGAAGGAGAAATGGTGACGTGTATTTTGGGAGTATAACTAGTCGAGCTCAGTTTTTATTCTGTTCGCTTATTGTGCAGAGAAAGAACGAGTTTTTGTACCTATATGTTCAGCAATTTATCTCTTATTTTATTGCTTCTGCCAGACCCAGAGATGTAGAGAGTCGTCTTGATAATATTCTCTGTGTCGCTCCGTAACACACCCGTTCTGAATTTCCCAAGCAAACTAAGCCTAGCATGTAGCCTCCGAGTCTCTATGAGCTCCCACCTTAATCCCTCCAAACGCTGTGAAACACTATACGTTGGCTCGTAGCAGTTTTTAACATAGCGCGCAGCTTTCCTTTGCATTTTAGTAATATTGGTTAGATCTTTGAGTCCAGGGTCCCAAATGCTCAAGGCGGATACAAGGAGTGGCCTAACCAGAGCGAAGTGTCATCTCTCTCTTACTTTATCATCCGACTTTCACCAGAAGTGTACTGTGGTGAATTTACTAAGATTTTATTCTAGCCCCCTCTCCCCTGCACCGCGAATGAGCGTTGTTTAACGAATGTAGTTTAAAACAATTTGCAATAATTTATGAGCCTCTTGCTAAGGTACTTGAGTAAATATACGGCCATTCCTTTCATTTCTCTAGGTCTTGCATTTTTTGGACTGATTCATCTGGTAGCAGCCATAAATTTTAGTCAATTTCCATGGTGTCTTATCAGCCTACTTTATTAAATAATATTGGTTATGAGTTTTGGCTCAATGTTTAGGAAAAATGATTTTTTTTATGTAACATGATGTACATATGTATTTATTTTTTCATGTTTATGTGGCACGTTTTTCTCGACAATTTCCATAAACAATATATCCTTGTAACGAAAAAATGCCATATTAAATGTCAACGTGAGAGTTAATTACTTTTATCGGAAGTTTTTCTTCTCAAGCAGATCCTGGTAGAACTTTTAAGTCCGCGTGTAGTGTAGTGCTGGCGATTAGCGCTGGGTGAAAGTGTCGCGTATGACTTCGATTATGTTTGCCTTCCCCCGTTCATTCACTCTTCTTCCTTTTCTCCGTTATCTTCCCTATCCTTGAATTCTGCCTTCTTCGTTCTCTAATCTTCCCTGTCTGGTCATAGGTCTCCTCTAGGGGATTGGTGAGGAAGAGGAGCCTTCCCGAAAAGGTATGCTCTCATCCGCCTCCCATTCTTTTACTGTCTCTCTCTACAGCGATGCTCGGAATGTTGGAAGCGGCAGAATGAGCCGAATGGTGATGGGTGGACTCTGGTAAAGATGCTTCATCTGATAGCTCGCTCTTCTTTCCTCGCTATCGCGGAAGGGTTGAGCCTCAGAAGAGGCTAGAGCGGAGAAGATCTGAGTTCATATCTCTCCGTTTCCTCCATTCCTGTCGCCTTTGAAAGGGATCGTTCGCCGGGTCTCAAGTCTCTCGCCTTTCAAAAGCGCGAACAGCGAAAGGGTATGAAAAAGAGCCGAGGCGTTTCGAGATCCCATTAAAAATTTTCATCCATTGATTTATAGCCATCCCTTTCGTAGAAGTGATGGCTTTGACAAATGAACTCCCACTCTTAAGCCCGAGAAGGAACGAAGAGTTAGACCCGCTCTATTGAGATCGAAGAATATTATTCATGTGTACCGCTGGCTCCGTGGTTGGTTCGACGCTGGAAACTTTATGTGTGCTCTTAATCCGCAAATCACAGCGATTCCTTTGGTCGCCTTTCTGTATCTGGAGTTGTTAGTTGGTGGCATGGATTCTTTGATGCCGTGTGGAGTGATGGAGGAAATTTTCAATCGGCATCTTACGCTTGAATGCACTTTTGAGCCGGCTCTGTGTCACAGACTACACTGGACCAAGGGTATTAAGGTACAAATCAAAGCTGTGATTTATTATCATCGCACCTTGGAATATAAATCATGAATGAGAGAGTTTTCCTTGTCCTGTGAGCAAATTATGTTTTATGTGACAATTTTTATTAAATGCACATGTTTATTAGTAATTTAGAGCATGAATTTATGCATTCTGTTTTCAAGATATTCTAGTTGTTTTCAGACCTTAATTATTTGTTACTTCCAAGCCTTGGTACTCTGTTATTTGGGTTTAGATCAGTCAGCACAATATACTCAATGATCCAAAGTAATTCAGTACCTTAATGGCAGGTAATGCAAATATTGCGCGGTAGACTTGAGGTTAGGAATTGTCTAACTCGTGTGAAAATGGGCGGTAGATTCTTGGGTCGTAGTGCAGGCAAAGCATTTTGCTGTTGGGAGTGTTGGAAATACTGTGTAAAGAAATCGATCCTACTTTCTGAAATGAAATTCCCAGGTTCCTAATTTGCAGTTTTACGTGTTCCCTTTACTATCTGAGAATGAATGAGCTCAGGAGGGTGAAGTTCTGAAGAACATACCAAAATGCATATTCGACTTGGAAAGATTATCTCGGAAAAATTACTATGAGACACCTTTATGAAGAATGATCGTGAAGGACATCCAACTCTCATAGTTTCTCGTTCATACTGTTAACTTCCTCAAAATTGATTCTGTAAAAATTTCTCTCGACATTATCTTCTTGTTTCAGTGATGATGTAAAAATCTTTATTTAATCTATTATATTTTATTTATCAATATTAATTGGATTTTAAAACGAAGTTAGATTTCACAAAACTAGCGTTTTAATAAGCGTGTACTGCGAAGGAAATCAACTCACTTTGTGCATATCCTCTCAAAACATTATGGATACGATAGATTATGAAAGTTTGTGGCAAAGAACAGTGAGCGACTAATTGCTCGACTTTTGAAATTGTTTTTGGGTATTTTTAATCGTATGTTTACTTTAGGTAAACATACGATTAAACATTTTCATAGTAAGCTGTAAAAGATTACTATGAAAAAATTTGGTTCTTAGCATTTATCTTCTTACTACATGGTAGTAAGAAGACAAATGCAGTATTCGACTGGCAGTATTTTTGGTTGAGGAAGCAGAGTGTAATCATATGATTTTTATGATTTATAGCCATCTTTTATTTTCTGAGCTTAAATGAGCGCTTTGGTTTAGTACGAGATAAACTGATCTTGCACTAAATGTAATTCTCAGGTACATAATGTGAAGTTTACCTGCTCTCTTTATTTTCTGAGCATGAATGAGCGTCGGAGAGTGAACATCTAAAGATCTGAACATTACCTCATACGCGTAATAAAAAGTAAAGATTAATTTGCTCTACATAAAGTGGAGAGCAAATCGGTGTTTACCATTTAGTCTTTCCTTTTGCATCAATACACTCAAAAATCTATATATGTAGCCTTAGAGATTCCAATTTTTCAACTCTTGATGAGTGGCCAAATTTCAATAAAAGATCCATCACTAAATACACTTTCCATAAAGAATGGCGTCGTTTTGCTGGTGGCTGATGGCTGATGGCGCGAGAGCAGAGACTTTTTGATTCCTTTTTAACCCATGGCATTTAATCTATCCCTCACAATGAAAGTAAAAATATACGACGAATCAAAAGTATGTTACACACATTTCCTCGAATATTTGACTGGGGATTGACCTTTGTTTGAAAAAACATCACAATAAAATAAAATATAAATAATTTCGCGTTCAAAAGAAAATCCGTACGTTTGTAATGCCATAACTATGAGATAATTATCTTCTGAAATAAGGCAACGTGATGGCATTGATTTACCAAGAAACCACATCATAAAAATGCAATATTTTTCACATATATCTTTAGATATAACTAATTTTGACGCGTATGCGTAGTTTCACGCTAATCCGTGTACAATAATTGCCCTAAACCACCTTAAACAACGTCTTATTCTAATTTTCAGTGTGATCCGGCCTTTTTAAGACACATTCTGTGCGGTACTCTTCACTGTTAGGCGTGTGAGTCAATCGTTACACCTCGTGTGATACGGAAGGCACTGCCACCGTGTCACTCGGAGCTCATGTGGCGGAACATTGGCAAAAACACATTCAAAACCCACCCGGCATCGTCGAACTCCGGAGCGAAACGATCTGTCAAAAGACTCGAGAGAGTGAGACGAGGGGGCCCATGCGAGGAAACTCTTTCCTTTAGAGTGCTCCCCCCATCCCCCCCACCTTTAGAAAGAACGCCCGTCATCGTAAAATAGGAACTGGATTTGGCGTTACGCTGGGGGGACTGGCTGACAACTCCTACCTACCCCCTACCCTCGCCTCCTCCCCATATCCCCGCCCACATGTCTCGGAAACAATGAAGGATGGATGGTTCGGATGGCTCGTACGCTCAGGACGCGAGCTTCGTGGTAGTGGAAAACGGGAAAGTCTCTTGATGCGTTAAATTTTACGTTCTACTTTGGTCCCGTTTGTGAGGAGGTGGTGTCGAGGTTCTACGCTACTACGAGAGGGATAGGGGAAAAAGAGGGTGGAAGAGGAAAAAATGGATAGAGAGAGAAGTTAAAATGTAGAGAAAGACTAGGGGTCGCTTGAGTTCAACTCGCCTAGCATTTATGACAGCTCCGACTCTCTTTGTCTAATGGAAGCTAAGTGTTTCCCCGTCTGAGCTTTCTCCCATCGCCGTATCTCATTGAGTCTTCGCGTTTATTCTCTCTCCACTGCAAATCCGTAACTCATTCTCTCATCTCTGTGTTCGTAATTTTATTCATTACTAAAACGCGTGTTTTAAAACTTATTTTCCTATGTTGTTCTAAGCAGGGATAGGCAACCTTTGGCAAGCGTGCCAAACGAGTTACGTGTTTTAAATTCAGTCAGTCGTACTCGATTAAGGTGATCACTTCACGACTCAAATATTGTGATATCATATGGTATGTTCTCCAAAAATTTCGGCTTGCATTAAAAATCATATTTTAGAGATTTCGCGGATTTTGGCTCGCGCTCTCAAAGAAGTTGCAGTCCTCTGCCCGAAATGGTTGTCAATGTTGAATCTCTAGAAGATACTGTCATAATATACTTGTAAGTTTTGGGAAGAGGTGCTTGGACCAGCTTAAAAAATGATACCGGACAGAAAAGGTTACTATAGGTCTGAGAACCAATTATTTTGGCATTATAAAAAACCAAGGGCCAAATGAGTTGGACACGTATTTTGAATAAGAAAAGATTTTTTTCCTGGGAAATTATGCAGGTAATAAATGCCGAATGTTAATCAGCGGTATTTATATTGTGATACTGGTCAGTTACAGCCTAATAAAAGCACAGTTTAAAAACTGATTAGGTTATATTGACCTTTATAATTTTTACACTCTCGTCGACTTTTTTGATTGTCTGGATAAAGATTTTGTTCTCTGTCCTTCTTGTTCCAACTAAAAACTTGCTTTTGTGTTTGAGAATAGAGGTTAATATCTGCGAGGTGAACTCTATTATTAAAGTTACATTTGGACTCGTGGATGACTCTTGGTGTCGTACCCGATCATTAAAATCACTGTTTTAAGTACACTTTCTCGTGTGAAATGTCTCTTTTCGTGAACAAAAAATGGGAAGGTATAATCTCCCACAGAGCTTTTCTTCAGCTGCATTTGTTGCAATACATGAGCAAACAGAATTTGGGATGAATGCCAGCCACGAAAATCGGAATTAAGACACGCCCAATTCTTACAAAATCGCCTTAAATGTCTGCCTGCTACATTTACACATAAAGGAGTCTTTATTCGGCTGCTTAATGGGTTGTTTTTATTTTAGCCTACCGTTAAAGAAATAAAAAAAAATCTCTAGTAAGCAGCCGTTTAAAAATAAATGCACGGGGGACCGTCTCAATTTCGCTGGACTGACTGCCTGACTGATTGCCCTTTTATCTCTCCCTGCTTTCCTTTCCCCTTCCAATACCCTTTTTTCTCCGCCTCTCTCTCTCTCTCTCGAGGTATTTTTCCCTCCTCACACTCTCTGCTCCCCTCTTGGAAATTCGAGAGCCAATTTCTCTGTAAAACCGTTCGTCGCTCTTTTTCCTCCCTGTCAGAAGGACCATCAAGTATGCGTGCGCAGGGAAAAAAGGAGCCGTCAGCGCGATACAAATAACGCTCCACTTTCAATATATGTGTGTAATGCATTCAGCGCTCGTTCCATTTCCTTTTCTTATTTTTTCCCCCCTTCTCCTAAGCAGCCGGCCTGAGGGGAAAGTAAGGACTGGAGAAAGAAAGTGGATGACCATTCATCACTCTACTGGAAGAAAGACGGTGTCATGGCAATTAACAGAGCTAAACGGGAGGATGCGTGTGTGGGGAAACAAACAAAGTTAGCGGAAATGTAAACTTATCCGATTCTTCCGTGTGTTTTGAACTGATTCGGAGCGCGGCGATCGCTCAATTCTTGTCGCATCTCTACGGAGTCGCTTTTGAGCTCCGTCGCTCTGCAGTGAGGGATGCAACAGGTGTCGTTGCCATCGGGAAATTTATGGGAGAAATACGTTCAACAGGTTGCTCTCTTAATGGAATTTTCTGCTGAGCGGCGTTTTGTTTGTAGACGCTAATGGATCGAGTTGGAAGAAGCAGATACTGGAGTTTTTTATCGAAGAAATCCGGAATTTGCCACTTTTAACGTTTTCTTGATTGCAAATCTGATCAGATCATAAAAATTGCGTGGTGCGAGCAACTTCGGAAAACGTTTGATTGGAAGAACACTGTTAAAAAATTCATTGTGCAGTTTCAATGATGAAGAGTTTTGTTGTCATTTTAGTCGTAGCTTTATGGATTCGAGTCATACTGGATTGCAAAGCAATAACTTTGAGTTCAATTTGAAGAATTTACTATTTTACGTCCCAGTTTTGGACAACCTGTTGTGATAAGGTTTTTTGTGGCATTGCAACCTTTTTTATTCCTACTGTATTTCGGTAAGGATATATTTAACATTTTTTTGGCAGTGAATGAAATTATTCTCTCATTTTGTTCTGCGCCATTAGGTTTTTTTCCCCTGAGATTTTTAATTGCTCTCAGATTTGTTACGGTACCCACATTCTAGATGCTTTTATTTGCTACACTCATTGCTCAACTTACTCAATACACTTGTGAGTCACTAATTATCACGTTATTGAATATCTTAACTCAAAACGTAGTAATTTGTTTTCGACCAGTGGTTCTCGCTCTTTATAATGTTAAATGTATATTTCAAAATCAGAGATGCGGTGTTTGGGTGGCTTGTAGTACAAAGAAGGGGGTGTTTGATTTACAATTAAATTAATTTGTTTTCGGAACCATTGGGAATTCCACGTATACGAAAAACTGTCGTTCTGTATTCCTTTTTCTGCTAATTGGTGGCATTTTATTCTGGATTCATTATATTCATTGTAGTTTACTTTTCCGTGATTTATCTACTTTTATATAGTTTTCCAGTATTTTAGGGTGTTGGCCTTTTTCATGATATGATTTGATCCTATTTTGAACGATCTTATACGACAATATATGGTTGGGGTGAATGCATTTTCTATCGTTAAGTTTTCCCTTTATAATATGCTACACGATGGTTTCGGAAGTACCTTGAGGGTATTCTATGTTATTATAAAATTAGGAAATCGTTATATTCCCTGCAATTATTTAATCCTAATCAACTATTTCGGAAACTTTGTCGTTCACACGTATGAGTAGATCTTATACATGGTTACCGGTCTCTCAAAGGTGACTTCATATCTAATTTAACCTAGTGTTAAATACTAAGTAGTATTATAAGCATTTCTAATGAACTTTTTCCTGCCTTCGCAATTGTATTTGAAGGAATTAGATTGTATCGTATCGCCGGAATCAAAATAACCCTTTTTATACGCTAGCTATTTTTTGCTCCATTTATATGGCTCGGTGGAAATGTAATTTACTCGTAAATGACGAGTCTCCCCTCACTATTCGCAAGTTTTTGAGTCATGTAAAAAACCACCTCTTATTCGTTGAAAACATTTTATAAATCTTCCCAAATGAAGACGGCGGACAAGCAAAAAGCAAACGAAGGTAATGAAAAGGCTATAACGAATGGTCGACGTAATTAGTGACGAAATGGAATGTTCTGGAAAATTTAAATGAAACAGGTGCACATTTATCGCGTCAAAAAATCAAGCAATACAAAAAAATACGTTAAATCACTTGATAACCAGACATTGTTTAGTTGTTTTTTTTAATCGCATGAGACAGACTGACATGCTTTACCAGTCGTTTACTCCTCAGTGTTGAAACAATTAGTTTTCGCCGTTGCTGAGGGATTTTATCCTTCTGAAACTAAAGTTTATTACCTAATTATGGTGAAATACTTGACATGGTGGGAGAATTTCATGAAATATTTTAATTCATGAGGTAAAGCTGTAATGAGCATTAGCAAAAATATTTCAAGTCTGTTCCGTTCGAACACGTGTTTTAGCCTGCAAGAAAAGAGATTAACTGGGATATCAGTGGAAGATAAATGAGGTAGAAGGGATGAGAGAAGGTTAAGCTACCTATTAACAAAGCTCTGAGCTCGGTTCAATGTCTCATCCGATAAAATAAATTTTGAAATGAGTAGGTTTGTGCTCGTATCATTGAACTCATAAAGGAATTAGATTGCTGATAAAAAATAATCTATCTCAGTGGGTTCTCGGTGTTTTCTGACAGCTCTTAGAAGGGTCCTATTTTTTGGGTTGAGTGAAATTTTTATGCAGTTTTTTCGCGGCTAAGGAATTTATTTTCACCCATAAACCATCTTGACTGATCGGGATCAATTATAGTTCCTGGTTTTTTCCTGTTAAGATTTCCTGGTGATATATGTTGTATTTTGCCCAATATCTACTTAATACTGCACTTTGAGTGCTATATTATATTTCGCGTGGTGTTGATAAGAATTAAATCTTTCTTAGTTACGACTTTTACAAATTGCTTCTTTGTCGAGTTCCGTAACAGAATGACAAAAATATTTTATAAAAATTCACAGTTGTTAATTCCTTCTGCCTAACGACGAATTCTCAGCAATTCAGAAAATTGTGCTACTGGGGAAACAACTGCGGTGGGTACAATGGCGCCATGCCTCCGTGCACAATATCGAATACAACGGATGCAGGAGAGTAGTATTGCTTAATTAAACCACTCCCGAGGATGGATTTTTGATTTATGATCCCCGCTACCTCTAAACCCCTCTCCCTTTAGGCCGGACCAAAACGGTCTGTTGGCCCGATTTCCTTTGTTGGCGCGAAAAAGGGGTAAGCGTCCCCCAAGGGCGAATGAAGGTGCACCTAATCATACCCAAGGCTCCTTTCTTCCCCTTGGAGCACCTGCCCACCCACCTCCACTCCCACTGGCCGAAGTCAGCCCGCCTCCTTACCGAAGATGCCCTGCGGGCTCACGCCGACCCTAATGGTGGACTAAGGGAGTTCTCTCCTACGCAACTTCCCCCTGCCAAAAGGGCGATTAAAACTCATTCGTCGTTCAAACCAAGAAGAATTGCCGTACATGAGCGATGAAAATGAGCATTGCATCAAGGGAATCAAGGTAATAACTGCATTACCAAAAGTGGCTAAAGCAAACGGGAATGGTTTATTGGAAGGATATTGAGAAAACATAAAGGGGTCCGATGTGGAGCTTTGAATTGAATCGTGGTCACTAGGCTAAATTAATAATGATCAGGCGTCCATAACCCAGTCGACCAAGACATCGTATTTATTTGTTGCATTAATTTAAAACAATGCAAATGATGCGCGATAAAGATTCATAACAAGCAGCTCAAATTGTTTAGGTCGGCTGAAGAATATGTAGTGATTTACCATCCACATTGAGAGTTCAGTGGCTCAGAAGAGTAGTGAAAGTGCATCTGCAAACTGGACAATTTAGATCGTCCGAATCCGCAGTCTATAATATGGCAGGAGAGTCCCCTGTCGAAACGTCGGCCATCATTGAGAATCTAACTCACCGGAAGCCCGAGAAGAATTCATCCGTGTAATTCGCCGGGATAACGTGAAATGGAACATCAATGGAGGTAATCGTTTCAAAAGGAACTTAAGTTGGTATATATATCGCTACTTATATGTCTATTTCTATTTCAATGCGTGAATCTTTGATGCATTTACCGTATGTTTTGCTATAATTCTCTGTTTCGGAGTCTTGAGCGGAAATGACGGTCATTCCCAAAATTCAGCTGAAATGGGATAGGCTTCATTTCACTTTGCAAAACGTCTTCTTTGAGCTAAGGAAATCAAGTTCACTCACCCATTAGCTGCATATTTGACTGCGGTCATTACCTCCTCTAGTCGGGCGGATTTTGTTTCGCTATACTTTTAAAGGTGTATAACGACAAAGAATGTGGGAAGTCAACTCCAAGAAAGAAAGCCTCTCAATTCCCAGGGCTGATTGGTTGTCAAATGACAATGAAACAACTTGATTGCTGATAACCGATATCTTGGAGAGTAAAAGGAAATTTAGTTGATGAATTTGGCGGAGACTAAGAATCTTCTTTTATAATTTCTCTTACGATTTATTGTAGTTGAAAATAAACGAATTTCAATTCTATTCATAGTGAAATGAATGACTTACTTCCGGAATGAACAAAATGAAAAAAAAAACTAAAAGCAGAACATATCTATAGATCAATATGCAAAAATATGAATTTATGAACTGTAAATCATTCTTCCTCCGGCAAAGATATGTCTTGGGAAATAATAACTCGTTATTAAGTAATTGCTTTGGTTTCGCTGTTATGTACTTGCTTCTATCAGGCTACTGTGTATTCGTAGCATTTTTATAATTTATTTAATCTAATGGATGTATCATCATAATCATGCACCCCAAAAAAATTTATCTTTGAATGCTTTTTTTTAAGTGAGCGTGGCTATTTTTTTGTCTTGCTCTTTCTTTAATGTTCAAGGAGTATTGCTGTTTTTATTTTTAGTGTCTATGATGGGTGAATAGTCTATATTTTTATTAGTTAAAAACAAAGGAAAGCGCGTTTTCATTCGACGAAAATCTTTATCATCATCAAAGGAGTGCGCTTCTGTATTTGTTTTTTGCTGCTATTATCTGATCTCGTAAATAGTTCGAGCCTTTCCCTAACACTATGCGGCGCTTGGGGCGACAACTCTGGGTAAGAGACCGAAAACTTCCCGGGTAGCTTTTTTATCCGAAGGAGGACGCTTCCTGATTTGTTTCGGCCGTGCCGCTCGCTGCATCATTGGGTGGGCAGAGGGTGAGATGATCGGAGACTGGAGACCCAGCGAGGCTGGGGCGTGCGTAACGGGTCCCTTGTCATTCAAGTTTCTCCGGGCGGTCACGGAACGCTGGAAACATTTAAGGGGCCTTACAAAAGAGACGATGGTGATTATTTTTCACGTGAGGCGAAAAGGCACAGAAGCGCATGCGCCAATTACGTGTACATTTTGGTGTCGCAATGCGTTCCTTTTGGTTCTGATGGCGATTTAATCAACGTGACCAAAATAAAATAAACAAAAAGAAAAATGACGCCACTTGCGACGTTTTCGATGAAAATATTCCATGCCGTCTCCTGTCATCAATTTATCATAATGCATCCTTTTATAACGAGTCCATCTTAAGGTAGCTTGAGTGAAATGTCATTTTACTTATAAATCATTGAATTTGGTCTCATTTTACGGAAAAAAATCTCACCCTTCTAATGACAACGAAAATTCAACCCCTTACCACATTACTTTCGGAGATATTTGCCAAAAAATACCAGCGCTTTTACATGGGAAATGGTACGTGCATGCACACCAGAGAGACATTATTTTCAGAATGAGGTATTTTTAACTCTTAGATGTCGTAATGAAAACTAACAGCGTGTATTTTGTATGTATTCTTAACTATATTTGAAAATTAATCATATTGTAACCGCAGTAGGTTCGTGGGTATCACAAAAAAATCTTCCGTTTTGGAGTTTCAAACGCACCGCGCCAAAAAATGAGTCAAGTTAAATACTTATTTAGATATATTATTTTAATGACTTGCAACTTCTGACATAAAAAACTATTATTGCATAATTAATAATGAAATATTTAATTGATGTGTCCTACATCTGGTTAAATTAAAACGCATAATTCGAATATGGTCTCTATTATGACTAGGGAACTATCTTGCTCGGACTACCTTAAGCACCTCTGTTGAAAATGGTCATAGAACGAAATGATTGTATTTGGAGAATGATTTGCTAGAAGAAAAGTCATAATATTGTTGGTGAGGGGGAGTTCTCTGTGGAGAATTCACTTTATGTCCCTGAGATAACAATTTAACAAGTAAATTTTATTTCAAGAATAGTGTTCTTCAATTTACCGAACAAGTTTAAATAGTAAATAGGAATTCCTACCATAAATTCCTTTACATCTACATAGGAAAGCGATCATTTCTTTTTGATTTCCATTTATTGAACAATTTTGCGAAGTGGAAAAAATTACTGATGGAAAGATGCATGTGATTATTCATCGAAATAACGTAATTTATCCCTGCCTTCTTGTAAATGCGCGAAGCATTTGGGCAAAAAGTGCATTAATTAAGATGCAAGGCATTATCCTTAAATATTATATGCATGCCATTAAAATGAATGATCATTATTTGATGTTGCTCCAAAAATAATTACGAAATAGGCGTGGCAAAATAAGCCAACTTTTAAATCACTCATTTTTTATTTCAAACTTTGCAGCTGGAAAATTTCTTAAATTTATATTATTAATACTATTTTTTTAGAGTTGTGCACGGGGTTATGTAATATCATGGTTCATTTACTCACCAGGATTTTGTACAAATATGGGAGTGTCAAGAATTTTTAAGAAGCCAAACATGGATAAAATTTTTAATCAAATACTCGGCCATCAATGAGTTATAACTTAGACTTTATGACTGCCTTAAGTATGAACTTGTTCTAATGGTAGTCCGGGTATCCTAATTATTTACCCAGCACTACAACTGGTGTGCCCAAAATGCAATCATTTTTGAAACTTTTAAACGATTTCTTTTAACCGTTTGCTGAAATAATATTCTTATTCCTCATAGGCAAATCCAAACATTACCAGAATCAGCCATGACGTCTGGAAACGAGATAGCATCCCTGTGATGAGAACACAGGCTGAGTGCTGATCCTTATACGTGCGTCTGTGTTGGTAACGTATTGATTTAAAGTTCTTAATTACATTGCATTGATTTGCGTTTAACTCTTTCATTTTTAAACTTATCGTGTTTATCAGAATATCTTTTCATTCCTCTCCTTCGTAATTATAAGAGAGTGCATTTAATTTACGGCCCTCGTAATGGCTGTTTCGTGAACATGTGGAAGCAGAAGGCCACGCCCGGCTAATTGATGCAGAGATCGATTAGCATCAGTGCAAGGAAGTGACTCCCGAGTGGTGATTACCGATCAACTTGACTTGCATGCACAAGTAGATTAACAACTGAGTGAAGAGGTGGTTTGTCAGTTCGAACATTGCATTATAAAAAAATAAATCAAATTATTTTTCGGTGATGGCCCACCTTTTTAGACCCGCGCTTTCGAAAGTGATCTTAAAGTCTGTGATACTTTCGTCAAGATCTACTTTTCCTTTTTTTAGCTAATAAATGTCAGTGCTTCAGTTGATGGTAAAATGGAACCCATGAATTGGTTGTCAGGCTAGAAGTTGTTTATCTAGGCCTTAAAGATCTTGCTATATTTGCATAATTTTTACAACGTATGAAGGATATTTCGTCTTAGACTTTAACTCATGAATTATTTCTCATTTCCGCTCTCAAATATGTTTTTCTATTGAAATTTTTGTCTGCCTTACTTTTTATGAAATATTTCCGTTGTTAAAGTATGTGTTATTATTGTCTTTTTGGGTACAATTTTAGTGAAAGTTTTGTTGAAAGGAACTCTCTTGCTCAGATACTAAAAGAATAAAAAATTATCAATTCCTTACGAACATCCTAGTTAAGCCATTCACCCAAAAAATGAATTCAACAAAAATGGGGGATTTTTACCCTACAAAATTGACTTATTTTTCTTTCGATAATTTCCTCCATGATGCCCTATTCTTCGTACAAATTTCTCTCCTCTTACACTTAAAGTATTGGTTCATTCAATTTTTTATACTCATAAGACGCCTAATGTCATCCTCTTTTAAATGCCTCCCACCATATTTTGAATTGATGTTTTACTCGTGAAACCTCTCTCCCTTGACGGAATTCAGCCCCTATTCACTAATTTCTTGCATGGTCTGCGTTCCTGTTTGGATTAGCGTGAAACAATCTCTTTGCCTGGAAGAACCCTATTCATGTGACAGAACGTGCTTTATTTACTATTGGGTTTGAATATCCCGGAACGGCAATACACCTCCGTACTACAAAGGGCTGACACTGAATCACCTAGTCATAAGGAAAACTTTGGGATTGAGGCGTAAAAGTATACGTGGGTGTGTCTTGAGACATTTTTTTCTTGTTGCTACTGCACATTCTGAGAGTTAGGAATCCATGAAGTAGCGCTGCATAATTTCCGAGCGCAAAAGGAGTTTTTACCTGTGGAATGTTAGCTTTTTAATGCACGTATTCCGCATGTACCTCGTTCCGGTTGTGATTCGGTGAAATAAACTCGTCTTGTAAGGGGTTGATTTCCACGCTTGCGCCCCCACCTGCTGCTTTAGAATATCCCCGAACGGAAACGCACCACCAAACCCGCGGCGGCTACGGAGTACCGACGTTTATTGATGCGGGGTGAAATATCGCGCAATGCTCATCTATTCGGTCGCCGATCAATCAATCGACTGCGAGCTGTTCGCGGAAGCCTGGTTGCGCAAAGGAGCAGCTAAGCGCGCGCCCCGTTAAGCATTCACCGTCGGCCTAAACCACGACTACCGTCTTGTGAGAGGGAGGGAGCGGTGCGGGTGAGTGGTTTGAGAAACTGCCTCCTCGACATATCACACACACGTACTCCGCGTTCACCCACTCACTCAACGGCGCGGTCGGTTGGTCGTCCAGGGAGTTAGTTACGAGCGGAACAAAACCGCTTTTGAGCGAGACCGCGGCGTGCGAAACCGGGGAACGGCGTTTGTATGTGTGCGCGCGTTCGTGTGTGGGACTCGCAATTTTTACCTCCTCTCTAGGCGATAGGATGGAGAGTTAGAAAGAATTGCGGGCGGGGAGGAGAGTTATTAGTCGCCCGGGGGGGTGAATGCGGCTAGGCAGCGGCGTTATTAAGGTGCGGTGGAGGTGACACGGTGGTGGCCGCTGGGTGTGGAGCGGTCGGTGTAAAGGAAGTGGTCGAGATAAGGGTGTATGTATATTCTCTTGGGGGTGGGAGAGGGGGAAGGGATTTAAAATTCCCCTCCAGATTCCCCCTTTCAGTGGATTTCAACGAAAA
Source organism: Ceriagrion tenellum (assembly GCA_963169105.1). Lineage (NCBI taxonomy): Eukaryota > Metazoa > Arthropoda > Insecta > Odonata > Coenagrionidae > Ceriagrion > Ceriagrion tenellum. The sequence goes on from OY720644.1 coordinate 90,711,714, forward strand.
CTGCCAAGAGGGAACGGTTCGAAAAAGTTCGTGGAAGACGGACTACGGCTGATTTGGGAACCGGAAGGGCCGGAAGACATTCAACTTCGAGATAGAAAAACAGTGGTAAAATTGCCACACTTCATTGGCGCCGACCAAGGTTTAGGCACGCAAGTGTGCCTTAAAATGATCGATTCGAATGATTAAATATGCTATTAGAAACTAGTACGTTAAGAGCGTGAAGTGAGAACGTGAACCAGGTTTTAGGGAAGCATGTTTACGGAGGCTTGGTGTTTCCAAAATGCAGTTGTTCCTTACTTGCCATGGGACCCACCTTAAAGTTTGAAAATACTTTTGCGGCCCACCTCGTGTGACTGCGCTTATATTGTTGAAATGTCAACTGATTGTTCAATTAAGCACTTTATTTTCAAGTAATATATTATGCATATTTTAAAATGATTTTTTTTCTTCTATTTATAAATATATGTATGCCATAATTCTGAAGCAGAAAATTTATTAACTTTTTTGAACGAAGTGGTTGTTCCTAGACCCTCCGGAGGGTCGCGAATCGTAGTTTAGGAAGCGCTGCATTGGAGGTGTGTGTTGTTTGTTCGACCCTAATGTGAGTTGAGCCCTCGCAGCTCCGAATTATTTATTGAGTGTACGTGGATGCCATTTTATTGTGATGCTATTTCAACTCGCATATACTTTTGATGTGGGGATCTTGCTGAATAAATGTTAATACATTTTCTGTCCTATACCTCCGGGATCTATTCACCCGATTAGGCAAGAATGCCAGAAATACATGATTTGAGAACCTCTTTTCTTACTTTTTCGACCTCCTGTGCTGAGAGCTTTAGCATTTTTGCTCAAATGGTAGCCACGAAATTCAACCGTATCCCAAGAGAATGACATGCTAGATGTACTTTCACTGCAATTACTAGAGTTTTTCAAATAAAAATGCGGCGCTTGCTGCTCAAGAGACATGTCATGTTCACTCTTTTTTACTCGGGTCTTAAAACTTGGAGCAACAAGATACCAAACACCAGTGTTATTATGGTGCTAGGGTGTTGCGGGAGGCTGGGGAAGACGCAAATGTATGCCAGCGAACACCTCTTTAACAGCCCTGCCGTCGTGGTGGGTAGACCGCGTACGATTTTTCGAGAAATCTCGCACGACAGCAATGTCCCTCAAGGGGACAGGCGAGTTCTTGGAAAACGTCTCGGGAGATCGGGTCACTTTCGCGAGAAAGAAACGTGGAAATAGGACCGGAATTGTGAGGAAGAGGGGGGCAACGTGAAGAGATTTCTGCTCGCTCGCTGCAAAGTGAGTGAGCCGTGAGTCTCCGGAGGGAGTGTGTGTTGTGTCTTGTGCCGGTTGTACCTATTGTTGTATCCAGGCGACGGAGCGTGAGCGGTTCCCCGCCGGAGATCTCGTCCCGGCGATAACGCCTTGGGCCTCGCCTGACAAAACGGGGTGCGGGCAGGGACTACTGCTAAGAAAGGCGAGGAAGTGGTGGAAGTCAGGTGCCGTGGCGGAGACGTGATGAGGCGCGCTCGAGCCTCGTGAGGCGACTGTGGGAGTTGGGTGGCCTCAGCTCACACTCTGTCTCATACTCTAGTCCAGTTGCAGCAAATGACTTTTTTATGAAGTTAACAATTACTTACAATTGATGTCAACAATAATTTTCATTTTCGGCTTATTTATGGCCGGCTACGAGAAAGTTTAGTTATGGAATCAATAGCTACATGAAGTTATAAAACTCGTAAAAATATTCGGGTCGCAGAACTGGTTACAGAACTTATTCACCATTAGTCAATAGCTTCGAATATTCGATTTAGTCTTCCACCGCCGGATAAAATCTATGAAAGCTTAGCCTAAGAATAATTGTTAATGCACATAATAATTAGTTAGTACGAGTAAATTTACTGGTTATCTGTCTCAAAACAACTCTTTTATCCAGTAATTAATAATGGTTAGCTCGTGAATACTGCTTCCTCGGATCTCATCTAGAAGCTTTTTTTCCTTACCCACCGCGCCTAAAATGATTACCGGCGACTGGACTTCATAATGTAAGACACAGAGTGTGAGCCGAACAGAGAATAGTTTTTAATCAAAATAAATACCATTAATAATTTTTCTAAAATGCAAATTTTCTGTCCTTTTAGGTTATATTAATCAGCCTTAAAAACTATTTTCTCCAATCGGGAAAAAGTTCCATAAAGATACTTAGCTCAAGGGAATTGACCAGAGGAGAGTTAAAAAGTGTTAATTTTATCAGCAACCGCTAAGATAAGTAATAAGTGAGTATTTACATTAAAACTTTTTAACGTGCCCAATGGTTCGGTAGCAATTAATTATCTGGAGGATGGAGGCTTAAAGACGTTTTGTAGAATTCGAGGACAGGATGGGAAAAGAAATTATGTAAAAAGTTAATGTACTCGCTTTAAGGTAGTGCGAGAGAGATAGTTTCGTAATCATAATTGGGACAATATTCGATGTATAAGTTTTTATTTCACCAACTGTGAAACATACGAATAAAATATTGCATTAGTAATGGTGCAATAAAATAGTTTACCATGACAGAAATTGTAAGTAATCAAATGAAAATATCTAAGTAAGGCTTTAACTTGACTCATTTTTTTCACGCGGTACGTTTGAAACTCCATCAAAACGGTAGGTTTATTGTGATCCCGAAGAATTTACTGCGGTGAAAATGTGATTAATATTAAAAAATAGTTGAGTAAACACACAAACTACTCACTTGATTTTTTGACGTGATCTAAGTGTTGGAAATGCCTTATTTTAATATAAGGTCTCTCTGGAGTGCATACACGTACCATTTCCCATATAAAAGGGCTGGTATTTTTTTTGGCAAATATCTCGGAAAGTAATGTTGTAAGGGGTTGAAATTTTTATGTCAATGGAAGGATGATAGATTTTTCTTTATAATGAGACCAAATTAATTGATTTCTAGGTAAAATGATATTTCGCTCAAACTACCTTAAATTATATGAGCATCATAACCGGGTTACATTAATTCTTCAAAACGTAAAACTAAAAACTTAGAATTCCATTCCGTTTTAAAATGTAATATGGAGAGAACTTCAAAGTGAAGCACTTCTTCCGTCGACTTGAAGTACTTCTATCGATGAGACTTGAAATCGGTCGGCTCCTGTCTTCTGAATTTACTTTAAACTAAACTGGGCTTTCCTCTCCATTTCTACTCTCTTTCTTCTCTTCCCTTTCATCTGCTCATATAATCGCTATTAAATTCAGCTTTCGAATGTACCGAACCAAGTCATTTCCCTGGTGTGGTCAAAATTTTATATTACCATCCCTAACAACGAATTTATTAGCATTTTGTGATTTATCAAACCGCGCTTTTATTTAAGAGATGCTGGACTTTGAATTATTAACGTGTATTTTTTTCTTACTTTGCATTAAATTATGCATTAAATTTAACTTTACAATATAAGTAAATTGACCACAAAAGGCTAAAGAGAAGGCGTACGAACTCATTGTTTACCATTTATTGAACTTCTTCGGTAGCACTTCATATAATAGTTTCTGGTCTAGTTACAATATTTGGATACATTATTACTGACTGCACTATGTAGTTAATGAATAATTTCTTGTTATTTATTTGTATACTAATTTTAGTCAACGCAGGCAATGATATTCCTGAAATATTTCTAATATATTAACTTATCATAAAAATTGTGGTATATAAAAACCTCAGTGATGGCCAGTCGCAGAAATGGCATATACATATATTCTATGAACTTCTGAGACCCATAAGCCCTGGAAACCATTTGATAAGTGTTGCAGAAACATTCGATAAATTTATTGGTTTCATAACTTATGTAACGGAGTTATGAGTTCCTTAAGTAGGCAAGATGGCGGATAAGCAATGAACCGTTTGGATACTTAACAACTTGATGGTAAATGAGTTGCTTTGAGGCAGGTGCCCAGTTATTTTAGTCTTACTGACTAATTACTATGTGCATTAACAGTTATTCTTAGGCTATAATTACATACATTTTATATAGCGGTAGAAGATCAGATCAAATATTCGCAGCTATTAACTATTGTTGAATAAGTTTTGCAATTATTCGATGTGTTCCTGCAACCAGAATACTTTTATGAGAGCTTTAACTTCATGGATCTCATAACATGGATAACATAACATACCATGGATCTCAAATGGATGCTAAGTTTTCTTGTTTCGGGTCATAAGATACGTACAAATTTTAAAGAGAACTTGTTAAACATTGTAAATGGTTAGCAGTTATTGGTGAAATAATTTGATGGAAAACTTTTAAGAAAATTTGGAGCTACTAGGTCTTTTCTTCATAACGTCTCGTTGGCCACCAATTGGGTGAAAATCCACTGATGTAGGGCTTGAGTTCAGTAGATCTGGATAGACTGAGGTGAGGATTCTACCCCGCCGCTACCTAGGACGACAATAAGGGTATCACAAGGAGCTGCGTGGGAGAGAGTGTGTCGGTCGGGTAGACGTCCGCACATGGACGGGGATTCTGCGGCGGGGAAAGGAGGGATGTCTGCGGGTGAAGGGGATGTTGGAAGGGGTGTGTCCCGCCGTTCTCCCGGGAGGAACTGATAAAAGCGAGAGGGTGTGCGGGGAGGAAGAGAGGAGGTGGCTGAGAACGGAGGGGGTGAGGTTTGTGGTGAGACGTGTGAGATGAAATATTCCGATTTGGAAATGAGAAGGGGCGAAGAGGGAGAGGTAGAAGGCGCACGTCTTGTGGTTTACCGTGGAAGCGCGTTGCACTCCCATGATCGTGATGGGCACGCCGATGGAACTTCGCTTGTCTTTTTGCGGCTCTGGGGAACGGAGGCCGCGACAGCTCCCGGGAGAGGCGACGGGAGTTTCCGCTCGATCACATACTCACCGGAGTTATTGCGGAATTATACGCAGGATATTATCTAATGAGCGCTTTGTTATTTACTGTTCAACTCGGTATTCGCACGAGTCGTAATAATTTTCGAAGATACATCAGCTGGAGTGGAAAACCATCCTATTTCATGCTGTCACTTTCTCCCCGCTTCCATTCAGGTGCAGATATCTGAAGGTCTTCCTTAATGTTCTTTGAAGTCTATGCAGCCAGAGTTGTATGGAGTAATAAAATTAAAAGAATTGGTGCAACTATAATTAGGTAGCATATCACGCTGGATTTGTGTTTCTGATTTGATCATTTCTTCTACCTAAACACTGAATGGTAATCACTGAAAATTTTAGCATACACGTTTAATTGATTTTGAGAATAAGTGGCCATGTATTTTAAAGAAGGGTTGGTCTTTACTCGGTGAATAATTTTAATGAAGTTTTTGCGGGTTTTCTACCAGGTTAAATATTGTTTGGCCGACCTTTCGTTGGATACCTTCGCCTTCGTCCTCAAAGCATATTTTTTTTAAAAATCATATTTGCTTTTCATTCTTTATATTCTCTTGATTGATAAAATAAATAATGCTTGGGTCTTTTAATGGGTGCATTATAACTGTACATACTTCAAATGTAACTGATGTTTGAACGAAATGCCCCGAGAACGATGGCGAAGGTATCCATTGAATAGTGGGCCAACTCCAAACGTGAAGAAAAACCCTCAAAGACTTTAATTAACCTTCTGATTTTAATCCTCGTTTCATATTAGTTGAACCACTACAGTTTCTTGGATTCCGATATCTTTATGCTTACTTGCTCGTACACTGTGTTAACCTGCGGACAGAATCTCTATTCATTAGCTTTAAGTGAGTATATTTTTACTTATTACCTTTGACATTGCTTGATATTTTCTTTAATATTGAATGTATGATATGAATTCATATACGAGTTCTATATCCTCTTATTTTAGTCGAATCATTTAGAAAAAAAGCGTATGCCCACATCACAAGTTTACATTTTTTACTCATATTTTTATTATTGACAATATTATTTCTTTCAATTGCCGTTTTTACTGGAGTGATGTAAAACTGTTGCTCAATTCTTTACGTAAGTGCGTTGTAACCTTACCATTTTCAAATGAAACTGCTGTTTGAATGTAATTTTTTCCTTGAATTTGGTGAAGATATTTGACAAATATTCAGATATAGGTCTCTTGTCATGGATAGCGTACGTGGAATTTTTTCTCTCCGTTATTTTTTCATTCTGCGATTTCAGGACACAACAGAAGGATCTTATTTCTCGCCATTTATGGTTTTCCAAGACCTTTCAACCTAGCACCTAAGTGTAAACGCGAGGTATGAGCTCAGCCTTATGATTTACCATTGTAGCCTTAAAAGGCTCGCGAAAAAAGTTTTGATTTATCGCGGAGTGAGGAGTGACCTCAGTAAGAATTCATGCTATTCCATGTTCTTTGAAGAGATATTTTGAATTATAGTGATGCATTTATCATCATGACTTCAATGTCCATTTCCACAATTGCCAGCCGCCATTGTCCATTTAACGCATTTGATCGACCCATGCTGCATGAACAAGATTCATGGACAACGAGTCGGAATGCACTTCTAAACATGGATGTTGATTACAACGATATTTTTAGAGGAAAAGGCTTCGTAAATTACGCCAAGCTAGTAGTGGTGACTCTGTGTTTGAATAAGCGCAATTGCTCATGCCCTTCATAGCTTTATGATAAGTCATTGCTTTCCGTAATTCTTTTTATGTTATTAAGTTTGTGGTATCTACGCACTAGCTAATGCTGTAGATTTTGTCGGAGCGAGGGTTCCACATCTACATACAACCCTGCGAGCCGTCGCATTGACTGGTGGCAGGGAGTGTTAGGACACCAGCCATGTAAAGATGTAAGGGATAAGGTTTTGGGAGGTGAAATGGTGACGTGTATTATGGAAGTGCATTTAGTGGAGCTTAGTTTTTATTGTGGTCGCTTATTGTGCACCGAAAGGACAGAGTTTTTGTTCCTATATGTTCAGCAATTTATCTCTCTTATTTTATTGCTTCTGTCAGACCTAGAGATATAGTGAAGCGTCTTGATAATATTCTCTGTGTCGCTCCATAACACACCCGTTCTGAATTTCTCAAGCAAACTAAGCCTAGCGTGTATCCTCACGAGTCTATAAGCTCCCACCTTAATCCCTCTTAAAGCTGTGAAACACTGTACATTCGCTCGTTGCAGCTTGTAACGAAGCGCACAGCTTTATTTTGCATTTTATTAATATTGGTTAAATCTTTGTGTCCAGGGTCCAAAATTCTCGCGGCGTATTCGAGTGGTGGCCTAACTAGAGAGAAGTAGCATCTCTCTGTGACTGTTTCATCCGAGGACCTTCCTATTATACGCTTAACATAACCTAGTTTCTTTAATGCTGTACCGCAGATATATTATGTGTTCTTCACGATTTGTCAGAATTTAAGGGAATACCAAGATATTTTAATCCATCTGAAACTTTAATGTTTACTCGTATTTACATGAGGTGGGGATGCTTAGGTAATCCTATCTTCAATCAGGCTCTCCAACCTGAAGATGTGAGGTGGAGATGCTGTTTTTGCTGAAATAATCCGGCTTTTCCTTGAGGACCGATGATTTTGTCATCCAATGACAACTTACTATTCTCTATATCCTTTTGATTCTCGGGCAGCATATCCTTTGCTTACTGTCGCACCTTTTCCTTTGTATTTTATCACTTTTTGCCTGAAGTTGACGGGAAAATCTTTCTAGAAAAAGTATCGAGACTCTGAAAAGTGCGAATTACGTAGAAAGTGTCTAACCGATCGGAGGGGCCGGGTAGAGATATCTCCCAATTAGCATGTGAATTTGTTTCATTGTCTTCAATCACATGCAGTTTACTTAAACATGCAATAAGTTTCCGATCATTGATTGGAAATTCGTCGTCATATAAACGAAAATGTTGGATTTATCCACCGCAACAGTGGCTTCGTCAGCACGACTATCGTCTCATGTGCCACAATGTAGACATGAGGCGTGATCATCTAGTTCGCATAAACCCCGCTCGAAATTCGCCTTGAAGAAAGATGGATTGGTGGTGTAACTGGCAAACACACCTGACTGGCAATTGGGCGATGTTCGACTCCCGGTCAAGTCAAATGATTTTTTTCCATGGTGAATTTCAACCCATGCTGTACATATAATAGGTTTCTTTATTTCCTTACCGTTGTGATGTGGACAGGAAAAACGTTGAATAGTATATTTCCCCATAGTTTGGTTTTCTTTTGCTATCCAATAAGACTATCATTAGGGCTTATCTACTTTTTAGCAATTTCCTCTCATTTTATCGGTTACAAACTATTTTCTCAAATCTTATTATGGGTACAGCTAGGCCTTAAGAATTAGCTTCAATTATGGATGACTTTGTCCTCTGAAAACATTTACCTGCCGATATATTGCAGAAAAACTATTAGTCTCTTCGTAAAAGACTACTTTCTTAACATTACTTTCCCATCTATACGATTTCAATGCCCTTTAACCTTCTTATTTATTTTCACGGTTGGTGTCGTAACAGACTTTTCCATACGCCAAGGCGGCCGCTTGCAGGGTAGTGTGTAGATGTAGAAGAAGCCGAAAGCTGTGTTATTAAAATCCTAGATAAGTGAATTAAACTGCCGTTTCAGTACTATTTGTTCCAACCTGTATCTGTACCAACTAAAATATTCTGCTGAATGGCTTTAAAAGCCATGAAAATTCAGGTCATGTCGTACTAACACGCGCGTAGGAATCACGGAAACGAAACGTACCCATGTCTTCTCCCATAGCTATGGTTATATTTGTAACTTTAGCTACTGCAGCGTTTCAATTTTATTGAGTATTTCTTCATGCTGTATTCGTGCAATTTCTTTGCAACTTCAATTGGTATGTTTTTGGTAGATACTCCTTCACTTTCTTAAACGTAAAGTAAGCTAGACTAAGATATCGGTATGTCTCTCTGAGCTTTATTTTCATCCCAGTTATGCTGAGCCTCCTTAAAAGTGGTGAAATATTGCTTTTATTTCACCTCTAAGACTGTTGTCCAAAAGTTCCTGTACATGCTGCTACAGATTTTTCAATTAATTTGTAAATCTTGATTAATTCCCTATATGTCTTCGCAAAACACGATCTCCCTCTTTCAATGATTGCATTTTTTGTAAAATTCTCATTAATTAATTTTATTTCCCCTTTAAATTTTTCTGTGCTAAGAATTTACGACTTTTACTGCTCTCCCGTAAACATCCATAGTTTTTCAAAGTTATTTGACTGATTGCCCTCTTTGATATGGTTCGCGCAGGAATGTACTTGGATTTTAGTGTCACTTCAAACTTTTTCTCTCGATAAAGTGTAATTTTTCAGGATTATTCAGCCGCCTAAAAATAACCATCAGTGGAAATTAAAAGCACTGATTCTACTTCTGCAGACTAATGCAATATATTGCTGTTGTCCCCAACACTTCTTCGCTACCCTTTGATTGTAACGTTGTTTTGAGAATAAGTGAGAGTTTTTGCACCAGCCACTGTACATCTCACCGTCTATCATTTGAAGAAGGGCCCGTAGACCATCCTTTTGCCAACACCTATCGATCACCAATGCTATTTACCGAGAACTGCCGATTGTTCGCGGCTGACCTCTGCATCGAGGGGTCATCTCACTGTCCGTCGCTTGATGGACGCGCTCGGAAGGCGCAAGCATTGTTCCTGCGGCACTGATTGTTACCTCCTGTACCTATATTTAGGCATGAGATTGAAGGAATTTCTCTCTCTTACTATTGGTGAATAACGGTTCGCTATTTTTTGTGCTTTTACCAATTAGACAGTGAAGTGCTGCCACCTATAAATTATTTATAAATGTCTAAGTTGAGTCATTCTTCTTGTTTTCTCCCAACACTTTTATCCAGATTTAAAGAAAGATAAATTAAATGGTGTGAGGCGCGATATGGTCGAACAGCATCTTAAAGTGATTTGAGGATAATTTAGCTCCGTCCACATTATAATTTTTTATAAATACTTTAATTATACTTCCTCTCTATATAATTTAAATGATCTGCATAAATTATTCGTGTACCATTTACTAATAATATTTACTTTTTGTGCTTTTTAACTTGGTAATACTGGAAAAAAAGTACGTAAAAATCAAATTTGGATAATCCATTCAGTGCTATAACTTCCCCCAACTTACTCTTGCTGTCCATTAAATGTCATTTTTTTCATCTTGCAAATCCTTCAAACATTTGCGGCAAGTATTGTGAAAATGACTCAATCAAGGCAACGGGATATTTCTGCAAGGATAACCTTTTATAAATACAATAATTTTGCTTCAAAATTTAAGGACACGAACGATTTAATCAGGGTAAAACTTGACTAAAACTATCATATCTTGCTTAGGCTAATATGGTAGGGTAGAAACACGTTTGTTCCAGATATCGCATCTGCTGTTAATCACTGATGCCCACAGTTGGGACGGAAAAACATAGAACGCATACGTACAGTATTAATAAATGCTGAGAAAATAATCGGACTCAAAATGGTTGATTTAGCTTAGAGTTTCATTGTGGTATTGACGGTGGAATAAAAAATTTGATTTGTTTCCTAAAGCGTTGTTTCCGTTAAAAATCAATGAAACTCAGAATGATCGTGATGAAACGGGCAATACGATGTCGAGGCATCAGACTCGGGCACCGAAACTAAACGCACTCGTGTCCGGTTAAAAGGCACCTGATGGACGTTAACTTCGAGGAAAATTAGTCTTTTCATAAACTTATTAATCTAAAGGTTAGTTTTTTATTTACATGATCGATTAGTTCACGTCACCGTTATGGAATGAGGAAGCTTTTTCGCGTCAATACGAATACCGATACAGGCTGATAATTAGTCAAAAATGACGGTCAAAATACTCATTTATGCAAATCTTTTTGTTATGGACAATATTATATGTTTTGTGTAGCTTATTTCATTTATGGTAGTCTAATACCGAAGGAATTTATCATGGCTTATCCCTTTAAGTACGGCATGACGTTAAATCACGTCATGGTTGTTGTTACGCTGGTGCTGATGGCGTTATATCACGTCATGGGTACCGTGAGTGTTCCAGCTTTCAGTAGGCCCCCTAATTAAAGCTAAAAACACTCACAGTACCCATGACGTGATATCACGACATCAGCACCAGAGTAAAAAACCATGACCTGATATGATATCATGTCATGCCGCTCTCAAAGGGTTACAAAATGTGGATAGACATCTACGTTAAAGTGTAATGTTTTTACGGTAGCTACGAGACTTCTGTGAACTCCTGTGAATTTAGCTCTGGGGTTATGAGTAACTATTTGTCCTTCTCTATTCTAGTTTCTTCTATTCTTCTCTTCTTCTATTCTTTTCTTCTGTACTCTATTTCTATTCTATATTGTCAATTTACCATTTATCTTGCTCGGAAAGAAAATTCGCGAATTTTCCTGATAACTCGGTATCTGTAATTAAATACGCGAAAAATAACAATCAACCTCCATTCAGCTGCTTTATCCATCATATACTGCGCACCAATTAATTACCATAGGTAAAATTTAGTTAGGATAGATAATATCGAACGAAATTTTGTAAAACCAGGTAAAAATAATATACGTACCAGTATATGTTTGTCTGAAATAGTTTTATATTGAACAGCGGCTTCAAAAAAGAGCGGACATATGAAAAATTAATTAGGGGAATTATAGTAGCTTTCTTCCAATTAGCATGTACACAACGAAACATCGACGGGTTGGCATTCTCCGTTGATTGGCCCGCGGATTGTGTAACAGCCAATTTTGAATTTGTACATCTTGCCTGTCGATCGTGAGGAAAGCTCCGAGCTTAACGCTGTCTGAATTCGTGTCGGGGAGTCCGAATCACGCGAGAAGATTGTTTCCCGCCCTGTCGGCCGGCGTAACATCAACCGGGAGGCAGGAAACCGCAATGTTATTCGAGCATTTTCACGCTGCCATTCGCTCTCCTGAACCGCTTTAGCGCGGTCCTGACAGCTAGCCCACACCTCGGGCCTCAACTTCCGAGGACAGAAGTCAGTGATATCGGAGACCCGTTCCGGGGGATTGGCAGCCTTACAGCCCCATTTATCGGGCACCTCTTTCATTCTCCACGTTCGACTCGAAGTGGAAAGAGCCTCGATAGGTAGACGTGTCGTCGTCGTCCGCTTTTGAATAGATAAGAGGGGCGTTTAGGGGTGGCTCTTGGTCCGTGTTGCGTGCCACCGCGGGCCCCTTTTGTGGAAAACGGGGGCCGGGTTGTGGGCGGCTGGGAGAGAGGGCCCTTGATGAATCGGTTTCGCTCCAGGGCCCGTCCCGTCACACATCTTCTCCCCCAGATGCCTGACGCGATTGGTTCCCGAGATACAAGCACCTCTCTTCTCTCGGCACGGAGGCACTCTCTCGCACGAAAGGAGGAGATCCCACTGAAATCCCCCCCTGGGGGCCCGAACACGCCCACTAAGCTCTCTGGACCACGCATGCCCGTCCCACCATCCGAGTCCTCTGCCCCCCATCACCCCTCACTCCCATCCCACATAACCCATCCCACCCCACTCGCTCATTCCCCCGCATCAACAACCGTTCTCTTTTCCATTCTCAAGTATCCCCTTTCTTGTGTCCAGTTGCTCGCGGTAATATTTTGCGTAAAAGATGTTTGCTCCTGTCGTTACTTGCATAGATGGCCGGACGTTCGAAAATTTGCTAGACGTTCAGCATATATTGCTGAAGAAAAAGATACGGTAGTATCAGTCGCAGGCATAAGATGAAGTTAACACTGATGAATCGACAGATTTATGGCCAATTACTAGACCGTTAAGTTATGGCATCAATAGTTATGAGATCCATTAAGTTATGGAACTCATAAAGATATTCGGGTTGCTGGAACACGTCTACAGTTTCATACCTCTCTACATGTAGTAATTTACTTCGAATGTATGATCTAATCTTCCTTCGCTAGATGAAGTTTAGAGCGGTTTATCCTAAGTATAATTCCTAATGTACATAATAATTATTCAGTCAGAGTGAACAAACTGGCCATTCGTCTCAAAACAATTATTTTATCAAGTAATTTAAACTCCAAGCGGTTCATTGCGTGTCCACCATCTTGGCTACTTAAGGAGCCTTAGAATTAGACCTTTCGTGAAATAATATCCTCTTCCTTGTTTCTGCAAGTGCTAAACGACCACCATCAATCTTGGTGTATCCATGTCTTTTCGCTTGGCGTTTGAGAGATTCTTCGCATCTCGCTCTGTAATTTCCGTATTTGTTCGAGGTTTGTTCCCTCATCTATTCTTTTAAAGTGTTCTATCCATTATTGCTGTTCCCGTATCGTTTTCTGTACACCTTTTACTCCAAGTTATTGTGTTATACCCTTATTTCTTTTCTGTCTGTTCTAGTGTAGCTTGCAACTCAATAGATTTTTAGACTTAAGATTAATTTGAAATATTTGCTTTTTTAAATCTGTAATTTTTTAGTTTTTGGTGCAGTGCATTTCTCAGTGATTCCAGTAGATATTCCGTAAAATCTAGTCCCATATTAATTTTTTTAATGAACAAAGTCTTCTCGTCATTGATCATTTCTGTTTTTCCCGAAGAAGCTACCTGCGATTGAGTGAAAACTCAAGATCAACAAACATGGACGCTTTTAAATCCGAAAATAAATATTTACATCGTTGCTAAAGCCAGTTTTAATGATATACACTTTCTGTAAAAGTCTCCGTACCTGCGGAACACAGTAATGAAGTCCGTCTGCCTACCTCTTCCTACCACAATTGAAAATGAATTATATTGATAATGACACATAAGTGTCAAAACCTTGGTTGGTAGATAAATATTGCATAAAAAAGTTTATAGTTTACAATAGCTCATCATGAACGTGGAAGTTTTCAAATTCGAGGATTTAGTATATGTCTTGCTTGATTTTGATACACATTCCAAGGACGTTTGTATATAATTAAGTATTTTAATTTTTATGTTTTAAGACCTAGGGAGGAGAAAACCTGATGTATGACCTACTAGGAATCAAATCCTGGTTGTAACTCAGTAAATCATTAGATATCTGTGAATCGTTTTTTTTTAATCCACGTGAAACCGCAGGTGTTTTCTGATAACAGATTCTGTTTCCTCTTAAGAGAACAAACCTTGGTTTGGTGATTTACACACTTTGCAGAGATTTTCACGCCTCGGGCCCTCTTTAATCATCTCACTAACAAACCTTTCTAAGTGTTTCAGGTAATATGCTGGTCCGGTTAGTATTTCATTCATGAAAAAGGATCGCTGCATTTACATTTTTCCGATGACTCCTCAATGAACTTTGGGCGACTTTCTTATTTTTCTAACCCTTGCCATTGGCCCATCACTAACTCCCTAAGGTTTCCTTTCACCTGTCCGTATTATTCGTTTCGCCATTTACCACTTTCAAACGAAAGTCAAGTATTTCCAGCGTTCCTTTACGAATCTAATTCGAGCATTAAAATAATTCGCATGCTTTTGCTTCGTCACTTTTATCCAATATCATAAAGTGCTAAACAACTGGCTGCAGTTGTTTATTCTTTTCTCACCTAGACGTCTAAGGGATGATTGAACGATTCCATTTCAACGTAAAAGGAAATGGAATGCTAAGGTATTAAGCAATCAGTTCATCAGCGTATATCATTATATCACATATAAACCCGACAGCTGCATTCCGACTTGTTTCTTGACAAGTGTTTCTCGCAACGAATGCCAAAAGCGTGTCATTTTTGATGCTGTGACGCATACCGCCTGGAATAGCTCTAAGTATTATTGCATTTTTTTACAGAATTAATTATATTTTACCATGATGTATACAGATTCATATTTGACCGTAATAGAATAACTGCTTAGCAGGTTACTTGATAGTTTAATATTTCTTCAAGATTTGCTGTTGTTTTTCTCCTACCTTATGACTTTGGCAACATTTATTCTAAAGACATCCAATTTTGGGTGCAAATTCATATTACTATAAAATACATCATAGCTAAGGCAAAAATTTTACTGCTGCAGCCATATAAACTTGAAGCATCAGTTCATTAATATCCTCGAATTGCTGTCCAATTAATGTCCACGCATTGGTGTTCTCTATTGCCTTTTGAAGCTGGCAAATAACGCAGTAAAGATAAGCAGCAGATATGACCATGATCTCTAGGTTCTCGCTACGGGAGTTGGGCTATAATCAACTTGTGATTATTTACTTGCATGCTTCTAGGTCTGGATACTTATATATGAAACCTATAATTTTTTTAAGTACACTGTCCAATGTAAAGAATTTTCGGTCGTTACTGTTTGCGCTTGAATAGGCAAAAAAGTAAATGTTTTTCGAGCCTATTTTATTGTAATTGAATAGGGGTTTCCGAATATCAGTGATGGAAACAACTTTCCCTACACCTTTTTCCAAATTCTTATTAAATACATTTTTATCCACTGCTAACAAAGGGTAAGCTGTCCCTATTGCATATGTCTATTCACAGCTCGAAGACGCTACTACTGATGGTTTACTCCAGAATAGTATTCGCGTAGAACACTCTCTGCTTGTTCAGCGCAATTGCTGCGGCGCTTTGCCTTAGAAAAATAAATATAAGTTTCCCTGTAAAAGTTTACTGAATTACCAAAAAATCGTAGTATGAATCGTATCTATTATTTGAAAAATTTTTAACGGCATCAGTAGGTAGACAGGGCAGTCCAAGGATTGCAGTGGCTTCCAGACCTAGGATTGCAGAGCTTCAATCCTTGGGGTGTTATATGAGTCTATTTTTACACGGTATTTATATAATTTTATCTAAATGGCACTTCGTAATCCATATCTCCCAATTCAGTTTCCTAGTTATTTTTTTAATATTTGGAAAAAAACATCGATATGCCCACGTCTCTGAAAATATGCGCTCTCTTATTGTCTTTACGATGTTCTGGAATTATTGTTTTGATCCATACATTCAAGCCATCGATGATCGCTATCGTAAAAGGTTCCTCATCTCTGTGGCAGAATTGAGAAACTTTAGCTTTCGCAATGGAGAGTAAGGACGCATTACGGTGAGACAAATCACTACCTGTGGGCCGCTAAATTATTCGTCGCCTCCGAAATCCGCCGCAACTTCCCTCAGGCCACCGGGTTGAGAAATTGAGAGAGAGCCATTGTATTAGTGTGTTTCTGTTCGATTTGTGAGATGTAATTTGCCGTCCACCGTATCAAATGCTTTTGGTATCAATTTCCGTAGATGATATGAGGTATACAGAAAATTGACCTTTAATTTTGCATGAGTTATCATTAATAACATTGGTTTCAAATATTCTTTTGGCCGTTGAATGATGTTTTCTCTTTGATTGCATGCAAAAATTTCGTTGATTCTCTATCCATAGCTGAATCCGACTATAAAATTATTCTCCAAATGGTAGAATTTTCTCTAACCTGATAACTAAGTGGTATGTAAATCACAGCAATATGAATAATTATTGTTTTTGTGCAAAATCAACGAATTTTGGTAAAGGTGGATGTTTTTGAAGCCCTAAATTAATACGATATCATAAATAATTTACAAGTGGAGAAGGGAATATGTAGTTAGACTATTAGTGAGCGTAATGGGTGTGTAGAAGTTTGGAATGTAATCATCATATAATTTGCATGCGTATGTCTCTTTCCTTTGGAATTTGAAGAATTTTACATAAATTGAAGTTTCCACAGTGATGGGTGACTTGTTTTGCATTTTAAATTTATTCAGAAGGAGTAAATGGACAGCCTGAAAGGAAAATCGATATGATATCGCAGAAATGTCTAATTTTCATGTTTGCTTTTGAAATATTTTGAAATTTTTAATGGAAATTCTTGGGCACTGGAAACCAAAAGTAAGTTACCAAGAGCTTGATTTTAAATTTCCGGTTTCCTAATTTATAGGAATGGCAAGGAAGCGAGTAACCTGACCCATTTTACATGAAATTAAAGAGTTATGATATGAGGCATTTCTTCTCGCCACAAACTCTCCAATTAAGATGAAGGGTTGAAATTCACCATGAAAAAAGCTTTTGACTCGACTGGGTTTCGATCCCGGCTCTCCCAATCGACTGTCAGGTGTATTGTTCCAGCTAGCTACACCACCTTCCTTCTTCCTTCAAAGCGGAATTCGTGGGGGGGTTTACGCGAACTAAGTGTTGGTGTCTCAGCTCTACATTATAGCACAGGAGACGATAGTCGTGAGATCCGGGTTCGAATCCCGTTCAAGTCAAATGCTTTTTTCATGGCGAATTCTACCCTTGGTGAAACCGTGCGAGTTACTTCGTATAATATAATTCGTAAGTGCAATGATTGGAAATTCTCAAATTAAGGTTTATCTTCGCAACATTCCAAAAGGATATAATGAAACTGCCCTTGATATCCACAGTCGCCGACTTGCGAATAGTTCATTGTTAGTCTGAAGATTATATGAATATTTTAGTACGAGTTTATTCATAAGTCATCGAATGGTGAATGTGCTCCATTTTTTTAAAAAGTATTGCTAATGCACTCAAGTGAACTGCTCGAAAAATAAACAACATAGACTATGCACGCGGAGTTGGGAAGCCGGCTGAAGGTAGAAGACGGCCATTTGTATTCATGCGCGGTTGCGAACTTATCCTTCGAGTTCTCTCCTTCGTTATCGCTAACCTTTCGACCGCAGTTTAACAAAGAGTCTCGTGCGTCTGTTTCGACGTTGTCCTTTCCTTATAAGAATATTAATTGGCGATTTAGGAATATTAATTGGCGATTTTCTCCCTTTTAACGACTGCATTCCCCAGGCAAGCGCATTTCCGTAAAATTTCCATTCTCCCCCGTCCCCGCCTCCGCAATTCCACTCCCTCCCCCCCTTGCCGCCCCACACCCCGCCCCAATCGGCCTTGTTCTTGAAGTGACGTAGTTGATATCCTCTCAGTCCGCTCGCTCCGCCTACGCACGCGTCTTAATCTCCATCTCATTCACTCTCATTCCGTTTCCTTGCTTCCTGCTCTTGCCACCTTCTTGTCCCTTTCTTCTTTTTTATACTCCCCTTTACTCTTCAAACCTCCCCCTCACTTTCATGGCAGTCAAAACATGAGTTTTACCTATTTATTCATTTCATCATTGGTACATTATAAGTCACTTAGTTTTTTTTGCTTGGTTGGCACATATTGTATTTCTCATTTGCCATGGGGGCTAGGAGGCTGGACGAAAATTCGTGGAGGTGAGTGAAGAGATGGTTGCTCCTCAAGTGACTTCATCGATTCATTGGTCGTTCAATCCTAAGATTGACTGACTGCAGCCCTCCACCCTTCCCTATTAAATGCTAGTTCCCTTACCTCCTGGTATCTCCTTCTATGTACTTTCCTCTTTATTTGGTCCATAAATTTTTTCCTGGGTCTTCCGCCGGGGATCTTTCGCTCTATATTGCCTTCAATTATGTTCTTCACAAACCCATTGGGTCTCAGGGTGTGTCCAATTTATCTGGTTCTTCTTTTCTGTATATATCACCAATATTTCGTAGTGTTAATTATGTATTATCTGGGCTTGAGAATTATTATTGATATTAATTCATTGTCGGGGCTGGCTGAGGAAATCATTCCATTTACATTATTCACTTCCTACTCTGAACATGAATTTATGTCAGCAATATATCTCAAGCCCTGATGAAGAAATATAGAAACGAAACGTCGACGAGAGACAAATTCATTCATCCAAGACCAAGACTTGCGAGGATATTAGAATTAACCTCCTTTAGATGAAATCTGCTTGATACAAAATAGCTTTCCCATAGGATTATGTCAGTAAGGATATAATTTTGTTTAATTTTAAAGGTCGATTGGAAAAATGACAAAGGATTATTTCCGAGAACATTAGTGGAAAATAAAGTACTACAAGCCAACTTCATCCATTCATTGAATGTGCAATCCTAAGATTTGTTGACTGCAGCCCTTCACCATTCCCTACCTAACGCTAGTTCTCTTACCCTCTGGTGTCTCTTCCTATGTACTTTCCTCTTTATTTGGTCCATAAACTTATTCCTGGATCTTCCTCTGGAGATTTTTCCTTCTAATTTGCCTTCAATTATGTTCTTCACAAACTCATTGTGCCTCAGAGAGTGTCCAATTCATCTGGTTCTTCTGTTCCGTATGGTGTTCCATATGGTCCTTTTCTCTTTTCCACTCTTCCTTACACTTCATCATATCTTACATTTTTCGTCCATTTTGTCTTTAGCATCCTCCTTCAAAGGCTTCTTTCTGTTCTAGTCAGCTTTTCCAATAGTCCGTGTTTCCGATCCATGGCGATCCATTGAGTGCCACGCTCCACACGAATGTTTTCACGTACTGTTTCCTGGTTTTAGTCATATCTTCTTGGTGCACAGCAGTTGTCTTTTTCCCATAATCGCCTTCTTAGCTTGGTCTTTTCTCCCCTTGATGTTCAATGTACTTCCGTCCCACTTGATAGTACTTCCGAGATAGGTGAGGAATCCACTTGCTTTAATTTCTCTCCTTTTAGGGTGACGTTCTTAATCAGCTTCTCACTTCTGCATACTAGGATTTTAGTCTAGGTTTTATTTATTACATACTACAGTACGCTACGATGGCTTTCGAGGTTTTCTAGTAATTTTGAATTATTCGGGTTATGCACGCGTTGCAATTAATGGACAATCGTTACGCTGGCATTCCAGTCCACATCATCCATACCCAATTTCCAATCGAGTAATCCAATTCAAATCGTCTCACGTCAGTTCGAGTAGTTTCCGGAAGCTGATGTTGCCAAGTGAAAAGCCGGTGAAACAGTTGTTCACTAATATGCTGCCACGCAAGAAGGACTAGAAAAATTCCAAATTTCAATGCGCTGCTGTCTGGAGGTAATAGAAAATGTTGAAAAAGCTGACTCTCTTAAATCACCCTTGAGTTTTTTTTGGGATTTTGGTCAGATGGCAAAGCTTAGTATTTATATTTGTCAACTTTTTGGACTATTTTTAATCATTCGTCTTTGCTTCAAATAAAAATATGGAACGATTAGCATTAACGAAACACACGTATACTTCAACACGAAAATACTTAAACCTAACATTCATGTTAATTTTGGTGATTTTTATAACTTGATATGACTAATTTGACTATTGTTAACTTTGGTTTTAGTGACTTTTACATTTTAATGACAGTTAGCAATAAAATGTTAATGTACATTTACACAGCATGGAATGGTATGTGTATTTTAGGTTAAAATGGTTCTCGTGTGTTGAAGTTCGTTTTTCGTTGATGTTCATCGTCCATTTTTTTAGCCCTGAAGATGGGTCGTAAATTATTAATATCCTTAACGTCGGAAAACATTAAAACATGGTTTTTTTTACCATAAAGCCAAAAAAAGCTCATTAATGACATAATACAGTGGTCAAGATACAAAATAGTAACCTTTTAACTCCTCTGAAATCTCTTTTTGAATACCTGAAGGCTTTAGGGACAGCGTTTAGAACTTCAGGTTAGGGATACCACTCCTCTATTGCTAAGTTTAAGAAAATATACTTGCCCTTATCATGTTTTGCTTCCTTGACTATTGTTCATCTAGTTTTCTAGTTCATCTAGTCTATTTAGTTTTTCTAATCTACTTGTGTTTTCCTTCCATTCTTGGGATGAAGTATATGATTTGTTCATGTATAGAAGCCAATTACTTCTTCGATCTTTAAAGGATCCCCAGTTTAATTCTGTTAACATAGAAGTTTCAGTATCATATCTTTCAAAAGTGTCCTGTTACTAATCGTGCAGCCTTTCTTTGG
Organism: Ceriagrion tenellum; assembly: GCA_963169105.1. NCBI lineage: Eukaryota > Metazoa > Arthropoda > Insecta > Odonata > Coenagrionidae > Ceriagrion > Ceriagrion tenellum. Next base: position 90,732,430 of record OY720644.1, read on the forward strand.
AATGTTTCTGGCTCTTGGCTTCGTGGCATTTCTCGAGGATCCCACTGGTATGTGCCAAATTCTAACAATGGCCTAATTGATGTTTTATATGACAACTGAGTTGCGGTTTGTCCCCCACCAAATGGCTGAATATCCTCCTTTTGATAAATATATAATGAAATGTTGTCTTTCCTCGTCTTTTTTCTTGCTAAATAAACTTGAAATTACAATGTGTCTAATGAAAGATTGGAAGCCACACAGGCGCGAGGGGTAGTATTTTCCTCCATGGCTAGCATGGCATATCCGCGAAAAACTGCTCGCAATATTGGAAAAGTCCATGGAAATTGAACAAGAATATAATGAAGGAATCTCACTGTACTTGCTTTATGCATACAATGATTTTGCTTAAGTCATCAAAATAACTAAAAACAGAAGAGACTGTTAAAGTAGCAACGTAAAATTTCTTTTCGAACTATATTTTGATGTTTTATGGCTGTGACTTCGAATATTTTTTGTAACCAATCGTTCATGACGATATGCTTTACCATCAATACTGCTGAAGAATTACGAATAGTTTATGATGGCTACAATTATTAAGGAGCAGTTGGCAAATGTAAACTACGTATTAGCTCTTCAGTTTCATATTCGAAAGACCGTAACATAATGGTATGGAGCATACAAGCAGATTTTTTCAGTTTATCTTATTTATTAACTACTTCAGTTTACTTGTATCTTCACATTATTGTAAAATTTTAATGTCATTGGATTTTATCCAATCTTTATCGTATGATAATATTAATTTTCGCATATATATTTTTGGTTAATGTGGATTGATATTTCAGTTAGGGTGATACTGTGGTCCCATTAATTTATCAACATGACTGGTTGTACAGATGTTTTCTAATTTGTTCTTTCAATTCGTAATTGTTTCTAGAATACATTAATTTTCAAGTATTTATTTAGTCATTCAGTTTTTTTTGCTCAGTTTGCGCATATTATCTTTTCCAATTGTCATGGGGGCTAGGAGGCAGAACTAAAATTTGTGGCGGCGAGTGAAGAGATAGCTACTAATCACGTGACTTATACAGCACCAATCAGGGTACATCAGGCGTAGCGTAGTCTCGAAATTCACTCACTCTCTTTCTCTCTTAGACCTCCTTTGTGTTAACTTTGTGATTCTGCTTGCTGTGTTGCAAAATCACATCACCACTGGGCCTCTCTCATTGTGAGCTGTTTATTCGGCTCGGCTGAGGGAAAATAATCTCGACAACGTCGATCTAAAACCTCCATCTTGGTGGGCAGTACCCCGCCCCCCCCACCCAGTAGTGGATGGCAGAGGACGTCAAACAGTTCTACATCTACATGATACCCTCCGAGCCGCCGCATGGGCGTGTGGCTGGGAGTGTTAGGTCACCAGCCGGGTAAAGATGTAAGGTTTTGGAAAGTGAAATGGTGACGTGTATTATGGGATGGTATTTTGTGGAGCTCAGTTTTTATTGTGGTCACTTATTGTGTACGGAAAGAACAAGTATTTATACCTATCTGTTCGGCAATGTACCTCTCTTATTTTATCGCATCTATCCGACCTAGGTATGTAGTGAGGCGTTGTGATAATATTCTCTGTGTCGCTCTGAAACACTCCAGTTCTTAATTTCTCAAGCAAGCTGAGCCTAGCGTGCAGCCTCCGAGTCTCTAGGGGTTCCCACCTTAATCCCTCTAAAAGTTGTGAGACACTATATGTTCGCTCGCATCTTTTTTTAATGAAGCCAGCAGCTTTTATTTGTATTTAATAATTTTTTCGTTAAATCTTTGTGCCCAGGGTCCCAAATACTCGCGGCGTATTCGAGGTGTGGCTTAACCATATCGAAGTTGCATCTCTCTTTGACTTTGTCATCTGAGGACCTTCCTATTATACGCTTTACACAATCCTGTTTCTTTAATGCTGTGCCGTATATGTTTTGTATTTGTGTCTTCCTCGATATACCATTAGCTAAGGTCATTCCAAGATAATCAACTGTATCGAAGATCACTCCGTTCCGTTCCGGACTCGCACGAAAAGCGCCCGCCCCAACAATTTTTAAGGCCGTTTTACACGGGGCATGTAATTGCACAAGCTACTGTATGTGCAATCGTGAATTTCAAAATGCACCGTGTAAAGTGGCGAAATTCAAGAACGTATGCACGAATGCGAGACATCAGAATAGCCCCTGCTCTAATTCGGTGGTCGCATTCTTGCAATTTGTACGAATAGCACTCCATCTAGCGGTCGCAGAATTAACGACATCCAAGTTCACGGCAATTTGACTGACGAAAAGGTTCTATAACCTGAGTGATGGGTGTTTACAGTTAATCTTTGTGTGGGAGGATATTTGCAGTTACTTATATTGTTATTTATTTAGATAGATATTGTATAGCTCGTTAAATTTTTCATCTGTCATCCGCATAAAATAGCGGTAGGCATTCCTGTCTTCCACAGCTAACTCCTCTTGGACCATATTAAGAATTTCCGTTCCCTCCTCTAGCCTACGGATCCACTCCCGCATCCAAAGTGCTCTTCTGGCTCTTCTCCTACGGTTACGCCTTTCTATGAGCTCTGCGGCCCCGATCATAATTCCCACTACTGCCAGCTCTGCAGCAATCAATGCAGCCTCCTCCTGATCCATTATTTTTCTCACAGAGAGAGAGTGACTCAATGTCAATATCACAGAATCCCACAATCACCACAACCTTATTTTTCACTGAATGTCAACAACTTCGTGTACAGAATATCGTATCTCTCCTGTTTGAACAAAACACTCGCTCTTAGCGTACTTATCAGACGACTGGAATTCACGAATGAATGCATGCTTACGACCACCGTGTAAAGCAGTCACGCATTCGTTTTCGCAAGAATTATTGCACGGCAGATTGCGGAATTAATGCAGTGTTAAGTTGTGCAATTTCGTGCCCCGTGTAAAACGGCCTTTAGACCTGCCCGTTAGCCCCCAAGGCATGTGAAAAATATTATACTTATTTTAACGGCATCATTTTAGGCTTTGGCGAATGTGTAACGAATTTAACGTGAATATATGCAAATTAAGTATAAAATAAGTACATTTCGTTCATTGTGGGATGAAACCTTCTAAAGTACGGGAGGGATGGGTGGGAAAATATGCCCACAGTAAGATAGTCGCGTCACTAAAGGATCCCATTTTGTGATCCTGTTCCCGCATTTCTCCCTCTCACATTCTCTCGCCGCGGCCCTTTGCCTTCTGTGGGATCCCACGGCCTCAATTGTAAAATCTTCGATCGCCAAATGGGCGTCCCCCGACTCAGTTTATCGCCTTATCTCCCTTCGCTGCCTCGCGATTCGTTTACGAATGGCGTTCCAATAATGGCGAAGGCCTCTTCTTTTCCCTCTTCGCGATTGAAGTTTGCGTGGCCGTGAACGCAGAAACAGTTCATGCGTGGGTGTGAGCCATTCAATGACTACGGATGGTCATGCTTAGCGGATCTCGAAAAAACTCGCGGCCAGGATTTAGTGGATGATTTTATTACATAACGGTTACATTCTTACATTCATATACTCAGAGATATTGTCATTTACATACAGATTAGCGTGAATCTCTGCATACCGTACTTACCAGTAAAATATATTGATAAAAGTGAAAAAAATGCATGTTAAATATATGATTTTTTGGCTTAATTCATTTGCCGTTCAATCCTAAGGTTAACTACAGCCCTGCACCCTTCTCTATCTAATTCTAATTCCCATAACTCCTGATATCTTTTCATATATAATTTTCTCTTTATTTTGACCATGAATTAATCCATAGGTCTTCCTCTGTGGACTTTTCTTCTCTTTCCTTTATGTTCCTTCCCTTTATGGGCCTTCAATTATGTTCTTACTAACCCATTGTGTCTTAGGGTGTGTCTAATCCATCTTATTCTTCTTTTCTGTATCGTGTTTCATATGGTTCTTTCCTCTTCTACTCTTCTGAATACTTCATCATTTCTTTTATTTTGTCCGTACATTTTATCTTCAACCTCCTCCTCCAAAACCAGGTTTTGAAGAGTTCTATTCTGTTCTCGTCAGCTTTTCCAGTCGTCCATGCTTGCAATCCATAGAGTGCTAAGGTAGTTTTTTGGCTATTATGAGCTAATTTATCGCGTTGCCTTTTGGTACTAGACATATTTTTCGAAATTATTCGATCCAATACGTGCATATGAGACATTTTAACAGACGCGATATAATACATTTCGTATTATTGAAATGGTTGCTAACAAATATGAAGCCATCATTATGAGAAAAAAAAGTATTTACCTATGATTTTCCCTTAAATTTCAGATTCCGTGCAATAAACCCAGTTTTTAACAATGCTTTAATTTATACGAACTTTTAATTTTAATTCTTGGAAATTTTATGTTGTTTACGCATTGTTAATTCCATCGTGTAAACTGATGTACTTTAGTGAAATGTGTTTTAAGAATTTTTTAAATTTACTTGCTGGCAAAATTATAAAAATGTCTCAATGGTCACGATTACCGCTCCAGTCACCTAAAATGCTACGCACAGCGGGATGAACAGGCAGTAGGGTTTATTTTTGGCCACCCCACATCCAGTGTTCATACCGTACCAACTTTATGGCCAATCAGGCTTACAGAGGTCGACACTCACTTCCAACTTCTCACCATCCCGTCGTGCCATCTTGTTGAACTTGTTTAAAGGCCGCTTTACACGGTACATTTTATCGTGTAAACGAATGCATAAACCCTTTTATGAGAAAAATTGTGCCGTGTAAATCGAGGCATTTAATGATTGTGTAAATGAATGAGCAGGAAATAGAACCTGCTCTAATTTATTCATTTTTGTAACATTATATGATACATTCGTTTGTAAAATAGAATGCACCGTGAAAAGTGGTCTTTTAAGTGGCTGGGGCGCAAATGTCGATTCTTTGAATGCACACTGAATAACTTTTCGCGTTCGGTCGAAAAATGTTCTCGGGCCACTTTTCAATGTATACTTTGCCAATGAGCATGCATGTTGTGAATTAAATGATGCAGGAATTTTATTTTAATTTTATTTGCCATTAAAGCATTGCTATGAAGCGGGTTTAGGGAGAGGAATTCGAAATTTAAGCAAAAACTGTACATTAATACTTACTTTATTTTCGGATCGATTCCTTTACCTTTAATTGGAACCATTTAAACAATGCGTAAGGTATGTTTGCGCGATCAGAACAAAATCTGTACCCAAGTCATCGAATTATTTCGAAATATATGTGAAGTGCCGTATGGGTATGTGCTGAAATAGCGTTTAATCGCTAAGAAACCAAATCGGTAACATGAAGTTTTTTTCGATTTTATATCTACATATTACTAATGAGTACGTGTGCGACAGTTTCTCGCAAATCTTTGCATAAAGAATAATCGCTCCAACCACCACGACGTACTGTAACCGTCTACCGCTATATTTTACGGAAGCCGTGCGTATATGACGATAGAAATCTACTTTGAAGTGCAAGCCTGTACGTGTTTCGGGCACTGTGACCTATTGAGTAAGGTCTGGCAGCTAATGATTTCAAATTGCCATAAAATCATAGAAAATACCTCATTAGTCGATATCTATATGCAAATCTTTAAATTACAATATTTAGGAAAACTGAGATGACGTCTGTTTTATCCAGAGATGATACTGCTTGTGCTTTGTTTAGTATAAATGGCTGACCGTGATGGATAAATTAAGTACCACATAGGCGTTTACGCCACAGTTGAGCTTGGAATTATTTATATGTTTAGATAGGACCATGAACGTGTGATTGTAGCATGCAGCCCAGTTCAAATCCAAGTAGGTTTGGGTTGTCTTGGCGATATAAAGCTGGACTTTAAGAGAATTGAACCTGCTGAGTTATTTCTTTGTAAAGAGAAAGTACATTTGTAGTGAACCACTCATGAGCTACTGACAGGATGGAATCAGTCGGGTTATAATCATTTTTTGGATTCTTTGGACCATGAATAAAAGTAGTGTCATGGGATAGTATTAAGGCACAAGGTGTATGGGAGATTATTTATCATAGTTAAAAAATAAGAGGATTAAGTTCTGATCCTTGAGGTACACCATGCTTAATTATTTGAGGTGATGACATTTTATTGTTAACTTGAACGCACTGCGTACGATTCGAAAGGTAGGAATCCGTGAGTTTCAATTGAATATTGCTAATATCATAATATTGCAGTTTTTGGAAAGAATTGAGTGGGAAACAAAATCAAATACTGTAGAAAGATCACAACCTGTTAATTCAAGGGAAGACCTACTTTCAAAAGCACCCAGTATTTTGCAACCCAGCTGCGGAATATAGAGCTTTTGCTATACCCATATTTACTAGCAGAGCATTGATGACATTGACTATGATATCATAGTTTGAAGGCGCCCTGAAATGCTTTCCTTGGACATATCTTTCCTCGTAGATGCAATTAACAACGTCCTTTCAAGTCTATTTTAGATAAAGAGGTGGCTTGCATTCATAATACTTAGTTGGTGTAGTTGCGGATCAGTCTTTTAGTGGTATTCTGTCGGTGCAGACTCAGAGGGTGGAGGGGGATGAATGAGAGAGGGGTGGGGTGTAATAACTTGGCCGCCAGCGACTCTTGCACTCCGCAGCGGCGTCTGGAATCCCGAGAAAGAGGGTGGAGAGGGACAGTCACCGCGTTATTAGTCACACGTGGGAAGGACAAGAGATTTTTCCCGTCATCCTCCTCGTCTCTTCATCGCTCCGGGCGGCGACGAAAATAACGGTGACGGTCGTGACCGTTGACGATTCATGCACGCTGCTCCCGAGAGTGGTGGGGAGGGGGGAGAAAAATGTTTTTCCCTCCTCCCGTTGCCCGAGTCGGCTCGGCTGCTCGCGAGGGCGAGGTCTCCACATTCCTGCTCTCTCAATCTCTCTGGCAATGAGCTAACACCAAGGTCTCCCGTTTGATTTGGAGGCCCCGGGCGACGTTACAGATCGGGGCTCCTGTAATTTAAGAAAGAACAATTTAAAAAGAAGTTAGATCAATGAGAAAAACAAACTGTCAATAATAGCAAATGGAAAAGGCTACTACGCATGCATTTCGGTCATCCAGGCCTCCATCTTAAATGAAGTATAGTTTTTAGTCCAGTGTTCACGTGTGTGTTGCGCGAGGCTAAAACTCTAAGAGGCGCAGAGTACACTGTTCACCGTTTGTCATCGAAAAAATTACGCATAACTAAAGGAAATGACTCATGTGTCAAACCTTTAATAGATAGTTCTCTCAACTACTGTTTATACCACGCAAAATCCGATAACCCCTTGTATTGGATCCTTTTCGGAGATGGGAAATGAAAATGTGCTATAAACTCCAGAATTTATTAATATATACAGGGGCATTGGTTAGGCTTTAGTTCAAATGTAAATACGTATTATGACGCAATAGCCTCCCTCTACACAGGAATCTCTAATCATTACATCTCTAATTTAAATATAAGGATCTAGCATGATAGAAAATTTAAGTCCAGAAAGGAAAAAATGTATTCATTGTTATGCAGTTTGTTTTGGAAAATGTTTACAACGTCAATTCAATTCCGCACTCACTCCATCCGTAATACCTTCGATGTTTTCTGGCTTAGCTGTGTGGAAATACGATGTTTATTTCTACCATTATTTATTATGGAACAACAACTTCCTGATGTATTTCCATAGTACCTGATAAAGGTGCCGATGCGACGAAACTAGCTTTTCTAAGATAAGTATTGCTGGAAATGTTCATTTTGGTACAACTAGTTCCTGATGTATTTCAATAGTACCTGATGAAGATGCCGATGCGACGAAACTAGTTTTCCTATAATAAGTATTGCTAGAAATGTATATACATTGTGCTTTTATTACAGTGTACCAGCCCTGATCTTTGCCTAATTCTTCCTTCATCCTCCCATTCGGCTTTCTTCTCCTTCCTTCAGTCCATGGTGTCTAGTTACCAGTTTTCGTTCTATCTCGGAAACCCTCGCTGGCCTCAATTTGAATGTGGAGGCTTTCTTATTGTTTACCTCTTGATTACGCATTTCCAGCTCATCTTTCATCACCTCATGAAACTAGCGAGCCATGATTTTCCGGTTCTTGAAGAATTTCAGTATGTTATTGGTTAGTTCTCCCTGCTCCATTTGGCAGGCGTGTTCGGAAAAACCTAGCTCTTCTTTTCATATGATTTTTCATTACTTATATTTTATTCATTGATAGTTAATGGAGTGCTGTCCCTTTTGCAAACATATATTAGGAATTTGAAGAAACGATTCTTAATCTAACAACTTTTGCTTGAGCAGAAAATGAAATAGGCTGGTGCCGGCATTTCCAGTAACGCTGGAAAGAAACTATGATTCACTATAGAAAACTTTTCCGTAGTTACTTCCACATTTTTAGTTTCTTTACTGATTCAAAATATTTTTAATTGTGATTTTAGTCAATTGATGATGAATGGGATCACTTCGTCTTGGGCTTATGTCTTGGGTTAATTACGGAGGTCAATTTTCGCTCGGCATTCTTTCATCAGGCACTCATACCCGTCGCACCATTACTTTTCAGGGTAAAATCAGTAGAAATAAATTTTTTTTGCAGTTGAGCCGAGGGAATTAGCTCACCTTTTAAATGTTTCTCCATAAATTCGATCCCTGTGTACCGCTTTCGTCTCGGTTACTTTCGTGCATCTTTTCATTCACGCTGTCTTTTTTTTAGCAATGAAACTTTTAGTCTGATATTGTTTCAATTAGAAGTGTAATTTTCAATGCATTGCTATTTTGGCTATATAACTGGTACATTCATCCAATGTTTTCTCAATGATGCAAATTTTCTTTTGTTATTAGCTTCTGGTAATGGTATTTAATTTTGTAAGCTTTTTTAACGTAGGTACTCCTAAACGACTTTACGTCTGTGGCCTGTATTTAATGCGCGTGAATCTTGCATTAGACAATACTTGACGTGCAAAGAACCTAGAAAAATGAAAAGGAAACTTTGCATTCCATATGCTGATGAAAAAATAATCTGATCGTAGTGCATCTACTAATTAGATTATTTCTGTTATAAATGTTCTGAATGGTAAGACTATAAACTTTCATATATGTATTAGTGCTATGATTATCTATTCTGATAAACGTGATTGTAGAGTTATTTCTCTTTTTTGATGCAATTTTTGATTATGTCTATTGCAAGACATGATGTGCATATATCGTTTTGATACTCTGCGCCAGGTTTACAATTATTCATTTTTGTCCATGTTTATTGCAAGACATTCATGCAGAGTTTTTGGATTGGATTGGATTTTGGGGAGGCGACCGATAGCTAAGGTCATTTTCGCCATAGGGTATAGGTAAGGGAGGTAGGGTGGAGAGAAACCCGGCGTCGGCATTAGCCTGCTCATAACTAAAGAAGCCAAGGAGACCACAGTTTAACGTCTCATCCGACAGACGGAGTACTGTTCTTGAAGTGCCCTCCACAAGACACTGCACAAGACAAGTAGGGGTTCCCTCTGAAAAACATCCACCTCCGCAGGGATTTGAACCCTGACCACCCGTGTGGTAGGCGAGTACTCTAGCCACCACACCAACCCGATCCCCAGCGTTTTTGGTAATCTCCGCTAGGTGGTGTAAGTGAGAAGGGTAAAATTTCTAATTGAATGAGCGCCACATAATTTCTAACGCAACGTGAGAATAATGAAGATAAAATTTTGGCAATAATTTTGCGACAGCTTTTACCGTTATCTGATTGTTAATTAATTATTTAGAAAATTTAGAAAAAGAGCGCAATTAAATATTTAGAAAAAATTTTCTAATCATTTATTGGGTCAACGACTGAAATAGCACAATCGGCAGATTCACGAAAATCACGATATGATAACGGTATCAATTTTTTTTAGATATGGTATATTTCATTGTATTCTGCAGTCTGAACTAAAATAGCATAGGTACTGTAGCGAAAAATAGAAGTGGGAACCCAAGATCCTCTTCATCGTGCCTAAAATTAAGCGCTCTTTTTTATAATTGAATTTTTACTTTAACAACTCGTTCTTGAGTTGTGTTTACTCTGATATATTCACCTATTTTCAGCATCTGCGGCCGTTTTATATTCAAACCGCGTTCTTCCCACTTGTCGCGATTTTATTGATGCATTATTTTTTACGCCGTATCCCGTAAATAATTTCGTTTTTCCGTGTCGTAAAATGCTCCTGCGTCATACACACTTAGACAAGCTCTCCCAACTTTCATTGGAAGAGGCATTCCGATCCGTGGAAACATTCTCCCAAGCCATTAAGGTATTGTGATTTTCGTGTCCATGTATGTTTCGTATTTATGGTGCGGTCAAGTTTCCTTCGGTATTTCCATCAAAAGTTTAGTAGTTGTTTTTTCAAAGGGCTGTATATTTTGGTGGTAATTCATTTCAGGAATGTAGTGAACTCAAATGGCAAGCCAAGAGTGTATAAACTTGTACATCCTGTTAGAAATTTGCGTAAGAATCAGGAATATTTTCTGAGCATGGGGTAATGCTTCCAGAAACTGGCTAACTGAGCCCTTCTTTCACAACCATTTTAAAATATCAGGATCAGTTATATTTTTAAAAAGTAATGGTGGTATCGAGATTTATTTGCTATGGATACTAACATTTGGTCGCTTTGACTTAGCCTTTACCGTCATTTTGAAGCAAATATATTTGGCATGAGCGTGGCAGAATTTGAACATGCAATCTTTAAGTATCCTTAAAATTATTACGTAGCCTCTACGCCAATCTTGAAATTGCTGATCACCCATGGTATTTTTAAACGCAGCTTCAAGAAATTTTTTAAAATATACTACTTAACAGTACCGCAACTACTGAGGCCTTTTATAAGTGTAGCTGGCCGTGTTGAGTGAATCAGGGCTATTATTTACTGGCAACAATACTGAAAATGACCTCAGTCTTACACATCGGCTGACTCTGTAATCAATGTATGAATCACGCACCCATCGATTTCCTTGACGGTAAATATGTTCTCAGGCGAGAATTAAACTCTTGGCTCCTGAATCGATGGGCAAGGGTTTATCTTAGTCGCTAACGTTAATTCGCCGCAAACGGGTTCGTTGGAAGAGTTTTCCGGATGGCATCGTCGTATCTCCAAGCTAATGTAATCTTATTTTTGATAGTGTTAATATTTATTCAACCGTTATCGGACTAATCTACACCTACTTAGTACCTGCAAGCCACCAGTAGGGTGCGTAGCGAGGGTTGACTTTTCAAATTATGTATTACACTATCTATCACAAATTTAACAAAACTAAGTCTATCATTAAATATTAGCCACAGCTTGCGAGTACCTTACAGGAAATAAAATTTCTCTAACATACACTTAAGTATATGCTACTATTGTTACACTTAATTTTGAGTATTAATGTATATTGCTACTACGTGAAAGCAAAGGCATACAAGAATTACGGAGGGATCATGCGAAACTTGCTGTCCGTGGTACATAGCAGATTAAGAAAAACCTATTAGGCAGCAAATCATGAAGTTAGATACGCCATTGACAAATGCATATATGATGTCATAGTAGCAATGGTCATTTTATCTAAAAGCTCTCGGAAAAAAATAATTTTTAAATATACTCTTTCTGCAACCTATTTCCTTATTTCATTCTTATATATCTCTTCAATTTCATGCTTTTAACGAGGAGTACTAATGAAGGTTCAGTAATAACCCATTAAATATATTACCGATATTCTTTGTGCATCTACAAACATGTCATTTAAGCCCTCGAGCATCATAAGGATTTCAAATATTTAAAGCATATTGGGGTTATGAATGGTATGGGGGTATGAAGTGGGGTTCTAGCAAGGAAAAATTATCGATTACTCTATTGTTGTACTTGTATATCAACTGTTAAATAAGCTTAATCAACTAAATGAATTACTATGCTAAGCTTGACTGATTGTTCTCTTACTAGGTATGTTTGTCAGACGGGAAATTCAGAGTAAGTCTTGGTCCAAGGTATTCTAGATATTGAACTAACGATTAATGAAGACAAGTAATGCGCGAAATCAGTTAAAAGGATAATTTTATGCTAAATAAACAGAATTCGCCATGAGTGCGCAAAATAACAATGGCATATTTTCCGGCTTTTAAGTAGTCAAGGGTATAGATGTATGAGAACTTTGCCGATGGTGAGAGGGCGTATGGATTGATGACTCAAGCGTTAGTTAGTCATTGTTCGAGGTTTCCCGTCGGCCGTGAGATGTATACCCTGTAATTCTACTGCTCTGAATCTTCATCGCTTTGTAACCGAGTCCTGCTTTCGCTTCGAGCCTTCTTCTCTTCATCCCCTTCGTCTCCATTCTCTCCGTTTCATCCTCGTTGAAAGCGGTCCACTCTCTCGCGCCATGTGACTGACTCCCCGTTTAACTCAGAGCTCTTGTCACTTCCCTCCGCTCAAAGAGGCTTTTCCACTCTCTGTCTGCCTCCCTCGCAAGCCTTTTGAAGACGACATCCCCTTTTTTACAAGCCCGGGCTCCGGTCGCGGCTGTAAGCCCCGCTCCGCCGGGGCGGCACTACAACCGCAACAATGCAGGCTCGTTAAGGACTTTAAACGCTTATCTGATCCGACACGTCTTAATTAAGTCTGCCCCGAATGGCTTAATTATAAAGCGCAGATCACGAGGCTTGCTCGTGCGGGGCAAGGCATACGCATTAAAAGGAGCGTCGGGGAGGAGTTGAATCGGTTGGTAGGAGCGAACGGGCGAGTACAAGTGCCGTAGCATCGTCCCTATACGAGCGCGAGGGAGGGTTCATTCCAACCTACCTATGATTCGCCTTGATGGCGTGCCTATGCTTCTGCACGCTTAATTCTGTCAATTCCAATAATAGCTCCTTTGTGGCTGAAAAGTGCCATCTCATTTTTCGTGATTAGGCGCAGATGATTAATTCTAGTTTTCCAATGGCACGGAACAACAATACAGATATCGTTTGGAGGCTTCCATGTATGCTGTGATCGTGGGTGAAATTAGAATGGTGACTGGAATTCGAGGAAGGAGGGAAACCATGGAAGAGTAATACTAATGTCGATTGACATGATCGCCCAGATTTTCCCGGATTCCCGTGATTAATGGATTTGATTCCCTCGGCAGATCTAAAGAATATTTTCATTTTGCTTCTCTAAGTTATTTTTATTAGGTTCAATCAATTTAATATTTGTGTTTTTTTATATGAACCAAATATTTGCATTTTTACTGCACTATTTCTGAGTTGGTTATTTCTCATTGTGTAATACCGGATTGTTAGTGGAATCTTCCATCCGTAGACTTGTGTTAGAGCTATGCTTATCTGAGTAGAAAACAAAAAAATATAATCTAAAATGTTCCGTAATATTATAACCTGAGTGGAAAGCTAGATTGAACGGTTTGAGAGTTGGAAACATTGGTAGTCATCTTGTCAATATTTTCCGGTACGATTTTAGGTGAACACACGTTTTAATTCTCTTAATGAGAGTAGTATACTCTGTGATTTCAGGCCTGATAGAGTGGAAACGCAGTATAACCGCAGTATGAAAATACGATCAAATTCCACTGTGATAATATTTATTACGACCGGTTTCGCTTTTTACAGCCTATTCAGCAGTGTCTCTTTTTTTATTTAACTTTATTATTTTTTAATTTTTTTAAATTTTAATTAGTTTTGATAAAAGTAGAATCGAGAGATATAATTTTTCTGCAATGATACTTAGTTCTTAACATTATTTGCGATAATTTATAATGGCAGAGAGTCTTAGTATTATATTTCTACGAAAGCTCATTTAACAAATTATTTACTGAGAGATCAATGTATCGTAGAAGTAAAGAATGGTCACTTACTTGCCAATTTTAAAGGCTACTCGGCATAAAATTGAAAACGCGTAATTTCTTTACATATTTGGTCTAATTCCTCTATATTCATGTTACGCGTGACACTCTTTACTTCCACCTCCATGAAAAATTGTTTTCTCTCATCTAAATTAAGATTGACACTGTAGCTCGAATGAAATAAAAAGTTTCGAAAGTGATATATCCTTTCTACCGCCACGACGGCCATTAATGACATAAGAGTATCCTCGTAGAAGGCTAATGTCATAATCTCTTGGAAGGGAAGAACTTTTCTCACATGTTCCAAAAAAATAATTCGATAGTGTTGCAAGATGTGGGAGAAGGGGAAATGAATGTTTCTATTATACGACCGTGTCTCCCCCCCTTTGCCGCCTCGCGAGTAGAAATTCACTCTTTAAGGCTTTTTAAAAACAGTTTGTTAAGGTTTTTTCGCATCCCGATTTCTCACAACCGAAAAGCGTGACTGACCCCCCCGACCTCCGGCGTGTCAGCGTGAACGCATGACCCCTTCGGAGCCGGGCGCTCATCTCCGAAGCGAAAATAAAACGAACGGAAAAATGAGTCAAGCGGCAGAGATTTAGTCATTTCTCCTTCGACTCTTTCTCACTTCTCCACCCCCTCTCTCTCTCTCTCTCTTATTCTCCCAATCCGCCGTTTCTCATCGTGTTCGAATCCAAACAAATGGCCGTACCGGGTTTTTTATGCTCCAATCACGTTCCACGGCACCTGAACTTAACGACGGACATCAGTCACGAAAACAATAATGTTTGCCTCTAGTGGGTTTTTCGCCTTAGTGGTAATTTAATAGCCTAAAACGTTGTTGCTCTCCGTTATTCCTGTATAGTGGGAGGTTCTTACGTCATAATACGTATTGACATTCGAACTACACTCTGACGCATGCCCTTGTATGTATTTATGAATTCTGAAGTTTAAAGCACTTTTTCATTTCCCATCTCCGGAAAGGATACAATACAAGGGGTCATCGGATTGTGTGTGGTATAAACTATAGTTAAGAAAACTATTTATCAAAGATTTGACATGTAAGTCATCTCTTTCAGTTATGCGTGATTTTTTTTCAATGGCAAACGGTGAACAGTTTACTCAGCTGCGCCATCAATCCTTATCAGGATGTAACTTTTGAGGATCGTAGTTACATTTGGCATCGGAAAACATCGGATATTGCTCTGCAGTGGATGTTGATGGTACAATGTGAGATTGAACGCTTGCGAACAGAAACTCCGCTTACAAATCGCCAAATCGATTCAATATCTCTTTATTTTATAAACAGTGTGGTTTTGTATTGTTTTATTTGGATTCTTTATCATTTATATATTTTTTCAATCGCAACATGGACGTGTCACTAATGTACTTGTCAATTTCTTTTTATTCTCTGCGGTGGGACAGGCATTTATATTAAAGTCTCATCTCCCTTAGCGAGAGGTAACATTCTTCGTCTCTTTGTGAGCATGCTGCCCTTTTTTAAGCATTTTTCTCTCTTAAATACTCTCATTTTGGTCATTCGTTTCCAATAAACTGTGAAGCGGTCTTAATTTTTATGTCCTTCGGATACTTAATATTAAACTTCTATGTGGTTTTCCCTCTTTCCTCTTACTGTATTCACATGCTGAGACCTCAGGTGTGAAACATGTGAGTTAAATATTATTGAAGGAATACTTACTGCGCAAAAAGTGTTTTCTGGAGTGTAAAATAGATCGCAATATAACGTCCATGGCTGTTCTTTGGCAATTTACCAGCATTATCTGTTACCAAGAAATAACAAAGAGGATAAATCAAACAATATTGGCAATAAATGAATTGAACAGTATATTATGGTCAAAAGGTATTAAAAAGAAGACAAAATACCAAATAT
The DNA here is from genome assembly GCA_963169105.1 of Ceriagrion tenellum. Classification (NCBI taxonomy): domain Eukaryota; kingdom Metazoa; phylum Arthropoda; class Insecta; order Odonata; family Coenagrionidae; genus Ceriagrion; species Ceriagrion tenellum. Next base: position 90,748,152 of record OY720644.1, read on the forward strand.
ATCATCCAATTGTTCAAAGCATATTTTTCAATGAATCTGAAATGTGAGAAATGACCCAAAGACTGAGGCAGAGACTGGAGGCTGCAGAAATGGATGTTTTTAGGAGAAGCTGGGGAATATCAAGGTATGAAAGGATTAAAAAAAACATGCGGGCTAGGATTAATACGGAAAAATTCACAGAAGAAATAAAGAGTTGAAGGTTAAAATGGTATCAGCATGTAAAAATGGAGGATAAACGATGGCCAAAAAAATTCTATACTGGCAATCACAAGGTAGGAGGAAAAAGAAGACAACCACCAGAAGATGGGGTGAAGCAGGTCGCTCAATAAATAGCAAAGAGACAATTGGGAGCCGAAGAATGGAAAAATAGAGAGGCTTGGAGAAGTGGAAGCTAGAGATGGCCAACAGCTATATAAAACTTGCTAAATAATCGTTTTACCAAATCTTAAAAATGTAGATAGAGATATGTGGAAGCTACGTGGAAAATAGCAAAAATGATAGTTTCTACTAATGAACTCCATTTCATTTCATGCTTCAACCATATCGTTTAGAATGATTTGGCTGCTACGTTTAAGTTGTTATCATTTTTAATTACGAGGAAAAATATTTTTAAAGTTCGAATCCATATCGAAAACAATCCTTCTATTTTTCCACAATTATTTATGTGGAATTATTGGGGAAAAGTGCAAGGACTGTATTCAAAATGAATTCGAATATAAAATACTTTCACGAAGAGACGCCTGAAAGTATAAATTTTATGTTTTTAAAGCTTCTACTTACTTAACTTACTTTAACTTAAATTATGATTTCAATCCTTGCTTAAAAGATTCAGATAATAATTTTCCATATCCCATGGCTGTATCCTTCGTAAAATTAAACTATATCATCTGAATCGTTCTTTGAAATTTGATTTAAATTTTACTGTGTGAATTTGGCAAAGAAGGACGCGGAAGAGTATCGATAATTGAAACTATGCCTTGATGAATATTCATTTTAGTGATAAACACTTTCACTATCAGGCTGACTTCTTTAAATTGAGTTTAATATATATTGTAAATTTCTTTGCGCCGAGAATGGAGAGGGATCGCCACTTTCATGCATATTAAAAGCAAGAGATGAGAAAGAGGGCCAGAAACAGCTTGGCAGCATGAATTTGGTTTATTTAATGTGACCGGAAAGTGGTCCTGCGTGTATTCCCTCCTGTTTTGGAATCCGAGTGACTTCAAGTAACGTACCGCCTGGGAAAGTGAGAGAAGGTACTAAGTCCCTTGAGGCAGTAACTAATTGAATACATCTGTCGAAGAATTCTACCCATTGAGGATTGGGGATCCATCCGGGGTTTGCAATCATTCGCCGTCTGCCGGTGGACATGTCATCACATGAAGAAGCAACTTTCATTTCTGCTGGAGAATATTGACTTTCACGCTCTCACGAAGAGTTGAAAAATTTCTGTGCAATTGCATGAAAATCTTTCGAGTATTCGAATCAGTGTTATGGTTGGAGATATAAAATCTAAAACAGCGTGAAAGTCGTATGAATTCCTTCCTTCGATTTTCAAATTTAAATTTGGCCGTAAAAGTGCCAATCAGGGAAAAATATGTAATAATGCTATGATTTTTCAAATCACTATCAAAAAGTAAATGTAAAATGTTGCGGGCTCATTTACATGGGTCTTTTTTTATGTCTCCAAATAGTAATCAAACATTAGATTTAGCACACATCCTTAACTATTACTGATGATAGTTACACCTTCTTTCATTTATTGTCAACTAATATTTTACCGTCGATTTTTATGTTTTTTTCGATTCCGGATTTGTGTTCTTTGCATATCTTGTGGATTATGATATAGCTGATGCATATAGAAAAGAGAGGTGCACAAATTCTTTCCCCCGTAGTAATGGCCTATTTAATAAGTCAATGGCAGTCAGTACAAATGAGTGTCTGATCGAATTTTTATACTCATTACTTCATTTATTATCGCAAAGATAAATTTAACGTAAGATATACTTTAAATCCTAAATTTGGCATCACTTTTCGTCAATTTTGTTATTATCTGGCCTTGCCCTTTGACCGAAGAAATAATTTTTTCTCTTTTGATGAGTGTATTTACGTCTAGTAAATAAATACAAGATAAATTAGAACAAGTTTCATATTGAAGGCGACAAGGACACCGATTATGTACCTTACCCCCTACCATATGTACCATACACCCTGGCTGTGGCTCATAGAATTATGTGTAGATGCGGATGAGTGACTAAATCTGCGCATGCGTGCATGTTACTTGATTGCAATTCTTATTAATGGCTGACCTCAAAAAATTAACGCTTGTGTTACATAACTCAAAGGAATTTCCTACAGTCTAAACAGCTGGCATCTGGGTTCATGAGAAAAGTTAAGATAAGTAACCCGTTTTTACGGGTGGAAGGAATTTTTATTTTTATGCACTAAGGCAACCGTAATCTATCGGAAGGGAAAATGGGTTAGTGTAAAGATTTGTTGAAACAAGGTTATAGCCTCTTTTGCCTTGTCTTCATTGTTTTGTTATTTAGAAATAATATACATTTTTTTATGTATGGCTTGACGGCTGAATTGAGCAAAACGAGAAAATTTTGATTAAGTTTTTTCAGAAGTACTTATTTTTTTCCAAGGAAAAATGAGGCTATTCTGTTACTACCTCACTAGCCTCGATTTGTAGCAGTTTCTTCAAGGCTTAGATTATTTTATTCTTAAAATTTGACTCATGGTAAATAGTTGCAGCTCATTTTCAGAATTTTATTCTTCGTCTCTAGCAAGAATATTATAAATTCCTTTTAGCGCAAGGTTAGTTTGTCGTTATTCTGCAAATGAGTCCGTTTTCACAAAAAAAAATTCACGCACGAGTTGGGTGATGATCGGTGAGAACAGTTAAAAATTTGAGAGGGCAGGGTGAAATAAGCATATTTCTTCAGATGGAATGGTGCAGAAAAAATCTGAATTTGTTCCATTTGGAGGGCACAATGTCCTTCCTTTCTAATGAGACATGATGTTTGCTAATGTGTAGCTTCAAGGAACTCATGTACGTCGACACCTCATGCTTTTTTTATTTTGAGGCAGACATCAAGTCACTTGATGCATTAGTTCGAGCCAGGGGGAAGGTTTTTATGTTCTTGGGGCAAAATTCCGACAAAATTGCTTCATAATCTCACGAAAAGACCTTTGGCCCTACGAATACGGAAAATGGCATCATTTTTATTTTTCATTCCTCTGGCTTGATTGTCTGGATTGATGTCGCTTGAAAATTCCGGTAATACCTATACTTGATCTTTTTCCAAAAAAGATTACATGCTAGTCAATAGTTTTTTAACATTAAGTTATATCAACATTACTTGTGTATAATTGCCTTTCTTCTTCATCTAGGAAATATTTTAGTTTATAATAATTTACGGCTCACCACAAGAACGTCATTTTAATACTGATATTAATTAGAGTAATACTGTGGCATTCATTGTTTGAAACCTTTTTAGTAAAAAATTGTAGCAAAATCTAACCTAGCTCTTAAAAACACGTAGTTGACCAAAGGAAAGACCAGATCTGTATGCAAAATTAATAAATTTTATGTGAAATTTATCCGGTAACGGATATTATAATATACTGTAAGACCACGAGCGATGAGAATTGCTCGTGGTCTTACAGTATACTACGTGCTATGGTACGCAATATTCAGCATAAATCGTCATTGTAAGAATCGCCGTCTTCATCATTGAATATAATTTTCACTCAATTGCCAGAAGTATGCGGCCTCGGTTACCTCTGCTGAGCGTTGATGTCAAAATCTGTTGTCACAGTAAGTCTTGGTAATACTTGAAGAAATACTTTTACAAAATTCTCCGATGGTAATGAATACCGTATAAATATCGCTCGCATGCGAACTGGAGGAATATATCGGATCATTCATATATATATATGCAGTTTTTTCTGGCTCCGAATATTTTTCAACGCAAATATATTTTCCTAATGATCGCATTCAAATATTCCAGGCAATCTATATCAATAATGAATGCACCCATATAAATGTATTTGAACATATTGGACGTGAACCAATACTATTATCATTCAGAAGACTGACTTAGCTAAACAGAAGAACGCTCGGATTTAGTTATTCCCTAGATCCCCAGCCACTTTCTTCGTGAAATCGTCGGAATATAAAATTAATTAACTTCATTGGTAGGCAGTCGGCTGTTTAAAGTCTTGGAAAGTGAGAGTAGCACAATCTTTGCTTGGCAGATTGGCTCTCTACCTCTAAAAAATCCGATTTCCACACAATTCCACAGTTGTAGACCCTCATACAGTGGGACTTACCTTACGACTGGGAGCAGCAAAGGCTGGCAGAGGAGGAAGGACGGGCGAGAATGAGGCAGTGTGGCGTCCTAAGAGAGAGATGAGCATATTTACACTGAAAATACTTCTTCGCGATAATTTGTAGCAATTCATAGAACTACGGAGTGGCAGTTGCCTTCATTCAAGATATGGATGCCCCAACGACTAAAAAGCAACTAGCAGTCGATTTTTCGATGTTTATATGTTTCGATGTTTAAAGTACTCACCACTCACTCAATTTTCATCGGATTGTTTTACCACACGATTTTTTAGATTGCTCAGATAGATTTTTCGTAGTCCAATACATAGATGTCGATGTGGCCTCCCTTATTCAAGCTATTTGTATGATGGAGTCAAATTGAAGCCTCTCGGGCGTTGTAGGAAAATCTGTAATCAACTTGAACATTCTCTGTGATCTCAAATTTTTACGTAGTGCATGATGGTAGCATTTAGGAAACGTCATGAGGGGAAACGGCTTTGACAGTGAAAATAAAAAGAAATAGCAGCTATTTTTCCGGGAGAAGGAGTCAAAAAGACGCCTAACTAGCGTGAAGGATAGTACAGAATAAATATTTTTTATCTGGCTATAAATTGTCTTTTTTTTTTGGTTAAGCTATTCGATCCACTTAATAAACATCCGAAGGCGGAGTTGTCGAACTTTATACGTGTTGATATTTTAACAAAACACTAAGGAGCAATGAAGTTTTATATTTGCCCTTCAGCATCAACGCTTCAAGCGTCCTTCTTGTAGAACTGGGGACCCATGGGTACGAGTATGAAAGGTTTTCATTTTGGAATTCGAAGCTTTGGAAATATTTTTGATTCTAAATAATAAAATACGAACGAGTAGAAGGTGTCTCTCTGCCATAAAAATGCTTGAAATGCCCTAATTCTGAGCTGAAAATACAAGGTGAAATTGGGCAAGACTATTACTTGAATAATGCTTGTTATATATATGTATGACAAATTTCCTACTCTCTTATCTTGATCTTAACTGTCGTTTTAGACTTTTCGTTAATATTAGTTTGTAAAAGACATGAAATAAGTCTCCGGTGGCCTGAAAATTAATGCAACATGTCCTATAAGCGGCCGAATGGAATGCGCATGAGCTTGTGTAAAATCTTTGTGGTCTAATCGAACTCCGTAAAATACTTAGACATCGTAATAAATGACAGTCGATTACTCTTAATTTCTCTAAAGCCGATTACTAATAGCGGCTGATTGTTCGAGAGCTTTTGCCTTTTGCCGTCTTGTTTACGACGATATTCATCTTCGACAATAACAACTGCTCGCTCATTTCTTCGATTTTCCCACAGTTCATCAATCAATCACATATTTTTTCTCTCCCTTATTGTGCAAGGAACGCAATGTCTCGCTGAATTTTTCAGGCGTCTCCGCCAGAAGTTTTAATAGCCACGTTTTTGCGGCTGGTTTTGATACCGAGCGGAAGGATGCGACAATAGAAAAGCCCTTTAGCCATTAGCCTCCACTGGATAATAGCTGACGGGAAAAACACAATGGAGTTGGTGCCTTCTGGCGCCGCTATCTGTCTATTAGGGTGACACGGCAGACAGGATGCACTACCTAATTTGCCTTTAGATCTTCCCGAAGGCCACTGAGCTTCCTAATGCTAGTTATTGCCTTTGGGTTTCTATACTTTGAATCATGCTCTCAAAAGCAATTATCTCTTCCTTATTATTTGCCGATTAAGAAAACGATAATGTTAGCGATATCGAAATTCATATTAGTTACAGCATACCTCTCTGCCTGTGGTAATTATGAATATATTTCCTGTAATATTTCCTACAGATTATTATGCTTGTAAAAGTCCAATTTTTGATCAAATTATGCCAGCAACACAACCTTTAGTGTAGGATGGTTATGTAACCTCGAAGGCTACACGCTAGGTTTAGTTTGCTTGAGAAATTCAGAACTGGTGTGTAACACGGAGAATATTATTTTGATGCTTCAGTTCATCTCTATGTCTGATAGAGGGATAAAATTAGAGAGATACATTGCCGAACAAATGGGTACAAAAACCCTTTCTTTCCGCTCACAATAAGCCTCCACGATAAAAAGTGAACTTCACTTAATACACTCCCGTAATAAACGTCTCCATTTCACTTCCCAAAGCCCTAACCGTTATATATTCACACAGCTGTTGTCCTAACACCCCCTGCCACACGCTCATGCGGCGGCTCGCATGGTAGTTTGTATATGTAAATTTGTTGAGAGTATTGTATAAATAATGCTTCTTATAGTTTAAAATACATTACTAGCTGTATTTTCGCCAACGCCGTTACTCGCCCCCTGGTCAAAATGACCGGTGAAGTGTCGTGCGTGGTCGCGCTATGGTCTAGAAGACGTAACTAAATGTTGGAGTGCTTAGGTCTACACATGCTTAGACCGAGAGGAGCGCGGATTCTGTGATAAAGAGTATAGAGTATGAGTTAGGAATGCGTGGAAAAGTATCATGATCCGCGAAGTCCTTGGAGGATAGAATACATTTTTATACATAGTACGGGGAAAAGATCACAGCGCGAGCAACACTGGGTTAATAATTGCTTATCTCTTAGGTACCAATGAAAATCGTGTGGTATTATACATATCATCCTTTATTAATATCTACATTTTATGAAAGAGAACTTTTATTAAATATATTAATTAAATGTAATTCCGGGCGCCATCAATTGTTGACCTTTTTTTCATTCTCTCTGCCCAACTCGTTGCCTAGTCTGAGGTTAACGCATGTTTAACTAGTCATCCTATAAAGTCTTTAGGACAAATATGACCGGGTAAATTATTAATTTAGCAAAGCCAATAAAGTTCACGGTGTGAACTGTATAGTTCCTTTAAGCTCAAATTCCGAAAATGCATGACATATGGTATAAAAACCGAAAACCGGTGTAGAACCGACCACTCATGATCTGGGAATGTATCATTTTAGGGCTTTTTTCACTTGGCTGTGAAAATAATATATTAGCCTCATTTTCTTGGCATGTACAGATACAAAAGTAAAAGAAATCTGGAGTTAATAAAAAGGGAAAATAGAGTTCTCACCCTTGCGTATTCTCGTATCTCATAAAGTCTTGCGTAAAGATCGAAGAGCACACGGTTTTTCCTCGAATTCCCCTTGTTTCATTTATAATTGCAATTCCTAGCAATGGACCCTGCTGTCTGTGTGTGGTGGATGGCTGTGTTTAATGGCTAAGATCCTGGCTGGGTTTCTATGCCGTTACCAGCGAGAGAAATGCCTTAAATAACCCAAATTCCGCTTGATATTAACTACCATTGATTCGTATGAACACATTTTTAATATGGTCACATTTCGATCGGGCAGGAATTGCGATGGAATAGATCGAATAAATTAATCGTCAATTTTGGAATGTATTGCCTCTAGCACTTCCTGGTTCCAGTCGCTTCCTTTTGTTACTTCGCTTTCCTTTTCTTAGTACCCTTGCTCACAATAGCATTAGCCTTCCTTAGATAGCGTTTAGTAATAGAAAAGAGCTGGTGACAGGAACCTTGGACCAAGATAAAAAGATGAGACTGGCGAAGAGCTTGATATGGAGCGTAGAATTGCATGGTATAGAAACTTGTATCCACGAAAGGAGAGCCTGAGTGAGTTGACGGCGTTTGAGAAGTGCTTGCGGAGAATGATTGAGAATATGTTGTAGACGGAGAGGGAGACTTACGAAGATGATCTTAGTATGGCGGGCAAGGAAAGGAAACTTGTGAATGAAATTTGGGATTGGCTGAGGATGGAGGAAATAATTAGGGGAAATAGGTTGGTCAAGACTATGATATGATATGAAAGTATGTTGAGCTAGCGAGGAAGGGGAAGAAATAGAATAGATTTTAGGGATAGAATGATGAAGGGCATGTCTTATGCTAGGGCAGAAAAGGAAATACTAGAGGTAGGTAGGGCCCTAACAGTGCATAAAATCGAGAGAAGTTTCTATAATTTTCAACAAAACTACTTTTTACCGGTAAAACGCCTTTTAAAAATACTCTTGATTAGCTGAAGCTGCCACTCCCCCTCCATCCTCTATTCCTGGGCATGAGAAATATGCCAAGATAATCTCAACTCTTCTCGCTTCACTAGGGTCATAATACCCCTGACCGAGTCACCGTAGAGTGTATTGAGGCCATGGCTATCGGCTAACTCCTCTCCGTGCGCTAATTTACCCACTTTGGCGGGAAGAATGTGCAACTACTTTGAGGTTTCATCATTATAACGAAAACATGTTCACTCCCTGAAACTTTTCATGCCCATTCTTCTAATTTTCTTGTTATGATGACTCCATTGCGCATTTCTTGTAGAGTTGAAAATTTTATAATTGGAACTTGTCGGACTGTTCTAAACAGAAATCTAAAAAAATTCATTTGTTCTATGATATACTGACTTCTCGGAATGTCCTAAACAGAACTCTGAAGAAAATTACATTTTTTCTATGGCCTCCTGATATACGCCCTATCTGGAACGTGCCATGCCGTTCTCGGGGTGAAATGAGATTTAATCAGATCATAATCTACCTATTCTGTGGACGGACAAAATAAGAAATGATGAATTGTACAGGATAGTAGAAGAGGAAAGGACCATATGAAAAATCAAACAGAAAAGAAGAACCAGATGGATTGGACTCACCCTGAGACGCAATGGGTTTGTGAAGAACATAATTGAAGGCAAAATAGAGGGAAAAGTCCCCAGAGGAAGACACAGGAATAAGTTTATGGACCAAGTAAAGAGGAAAGTACATGGGAAGAGATACCAGGAGGTAAGGGAACTAATATTAGATACGGAAGGGTGGAGGGCTGTAGTCAACCAATCTTAGGATTGAATATTCAATGAATGAATGTATTCTGCTTGGTTAAGTCATGAGTACCAATAATATAGTTAAGGATTAGAGGAGAGTTAGGGCTAGTGTGTACACATGCGTACTTATAATATTATTATCCCCTCAACCGTCATGGTTCATCTAGGCTCCAGCCTCCACTCCTCAAAAGACGAAAATACTCTGTGTTCGCTATATTTAGAATCACTAGATTATCCCAATGAGGCAAATTGACTTCAGCTCATCAGCGTTGCACATTGTGGATGAGTTGTTCAATTGCGCGACATGGAATCTGTAATTTTGGGGAGAATGTGCGCGTGTGGCGGGTAATGAGTTGTTCACATTTCACGATGATCTTATCTAAGAGTCCACAATTACTCACGAAACCGAGGTCGGATAAGATGATCAGAAAAGAGTTGCCTTATTATCATCGTGGGGTTCACGCCCGTGTTTACGTCACGCGGATGTGCTTGGTCGAACGAATAATAATGACGAATTTAATGACGAACTTCTATTTCTGGAGTTTTAACCAATCAACTCTCAAGGCGTGTGCGCACATAAGTTACCGTATTGGTCTCCCCCTCAGCCTTAATGAATTTCGGTGACGTCGTCGACAGCGCTGTCCTACCACTTAAGTTTTGTAGGTTAAACGCTGAAATTGCGCTTAATTTCATGCGGCACAAACCTAGACGAAAATTATTTCCCTGCCGCGGCCAAATTGCGTTTTCGAAATGGAATGAGCGGTAATGTACTTTGGGTTCACTTATGGTTGCTCCTCGTGACAATGCCCTTTTTATAATGAACTCGCAATTGCTCGTGCCGTCGACTCATGATGAAAGACAATTTTAATGGGATTGAAATTACCGTAACTTGGTGTTTGATGAAGCGGAAAAACGAAATATTCCTTCCCATTATCTTCACATTTACTAAAAACTCTTCAGCTCTGGAGTAATAATTTTCATTGCTCAGTCTTAGGAGCTCATATGCCATCTCCCTTTTTCGATTGGTCTAATAAAAGCATTTCTAATTCTTTTCATTGAGGCGTCATTAACTAGGGATGCTGAAAATACGCTTCCGCAACTTTTTGCAGCCAATTTTCGTCTACACTTCATCTCCTATTTATAGATGTACGCCAGCAATACAGCTATGCTGATGAGCAATCAGTAGCCTTCATGATTCTTTCTTCTAAAGGGAATCTGTCCTCAGACAGGTTTCAATTGAACTGCTCCCGCCATGCTCGTATATCCTGTACTGCCTTCCTCAGCTCTTCGTAACTCCTTCCATTCGTAATATCCGTCAACATATTATTCTTCGATCTTCATCTCTTTCCCTCGACCTTTCCCACCAATATTCTTTCCGGCAGGCTATCTCTCCTCAGGACGTGTCCCATCCAGTTCGCCTTCCTCTTTCTAATTGATCTAAAAATGTTCCTTTTCTCATTTATCCTTGCCAGCCTTTTCTCGCTTCTCACTTTATCACTTCATTCATCTTTTTTGCCCTTTCACAAAGCCACATTTAAAATCACTCTAAATATTTCAACTGTTTATGTTGTCCATATTTCTGCTCCATAAAGCTCTACTCTGTACATAAAACGTGATAAGATACTTATGAATTCTGTGGAAGCTGCCGTTTTGAGTACCTTGCAGTGGACGTATATTACTAAACAGTTAATCATCTTCTAGTCCACTATTCAATTTCAGCTAATACTCTGTTATTTTTCAAAAATTGGTGTATATGATTATTTACATGGGAGTATGAATTAATACGTACTGCCCAACGGACATGTCAAGGCATCATTTTTTCCGATTGAAACTAGAGATTTTAATAGATATCATTAAAACCCGATAATAAGTTGCTCGGCAGTGGTCAGTGCCTACATCTGTTATTACATGAAAGCTTTTCCTCTAAAATGCTATCAATGCTAACAGCAGATCGCTCAGACGAACATAACTTTCAAATTTCTTGCTTGCAGATTCTTAGAAAGGTATGAGACGAAAGGAAAATTTCCCAGTTACTTTTGTAATATTGTGGTCATTTGTAATATCCAATCTTTTGGGATATTCACGGGCCGGCCATATTTTACCTAGTGATGAAATGGTAAAAAAATCGCTTAATAATGTTTTGTGGAAATAAGATTTAGGTATTTTTAATATTTCATGTATATCCGATCCCTTTTGTTAATCTCGGCTGCTAATCGTAATTTTTGCAACGAAGCGTCTTATCTTCATTAGTACTATACATTCGGGAGCAAGGTAAACTTGTTTTTATGCTGGGCCTACATTATCTTTCTGATTTGTTTCTATATTCTCACATTTATTCCTAATGATATTATTGTGCTAACATTTGTAGCTTAACTTGCATGGCCGACAGTATCCTTCCAATCCACTTATTTTTATTATAATAAAGCGAAATAATACATGTATCATTAACCAATCATGCGGTCAATTTTAGTCATCGATGGAGATTTGATACGAAAATCTTAACTTACCCAGTTCCGCCTGCTTGCTATTTTTGGCTTAACTTTAGTATCGCCTTGTGACACCCTTAAGTCTCTCTGAATGTGGAACACATCGCTTGGTCCAATTTTTGGCGAGTCAGCTGACAGTTGATAACGTTCCTGATGTTTACGATGGCCTATTAGAATCTAAAGGAAATAATTACTTGGGAAATGAATGAAGTGGTTACTTCCAGAATCAGATTAAGTTCCGAAAGATTGGCGCCGAGGGTCTTAAGTTTAACGCTCATTCTCAGGGATGGGGTAAAACTCTTGAAGTGTCCTCCACATAATATGCATGTTGAGACCTTTAATGTAAAGATTTGATGCTTTTTCAGCATTTGATTTAAGTGATTAATACTCCAGAGACTCGAATGCTACACTCTAGGCTTAGTTTGCTGGAGAATTTAAAAAAAAGTGTTTCAAAGCGACACGGAGAATATCATTTTCACACCACTCTTTATTTCCTGGTCCAACAGAAGTGATCAAATGAGAGAGATACATTGCGAAACTGATAGTTATAACAATTCGTTCTATTAACGCACAATAAGTGATATTAAGACGGAGCTCCAATCAAAGCACTAAAATAATACACTTCACTATTTCACCTCCCAAAAGCTTTACACATTTACGCGGCTGGTGTCTAACCCAGCCACACGCCCAAGAGGCGACTCGCACGGTAGTTTTTAGATGTAGATAAAGGCTCTTCAGGTTTTCTTCTGGTGTAAAGACTGCATCTCTGCTAACGTTTCGAACACGCACGATGTAAAGATGTCTATTTTTATTTAGGCAATATGTTCGTCATTCCCCGTCGATAATGAACGACTCATGCATTAAAAATTCGGTAGAGATGGGGAGCTTGATCCGAGAAAACCGAGACAGTCGGAAATTGAATTCGGTTTCCCACAGAAAACTCTCCTCTGCCGGGATTGAAACCTGGGTCCACAGAGTTAGACGCCAATTCTCGAGTATCGACATATTCTCGTTGCAATGGCGAGCCGAGATGCTTACGGAGCGTTTAAGATATGCCAAATGAGTTCGACCTAATTTTCGAGCTAAAATCGGGGCCATTGGAATTGTCCGTAAATTTCCGCACAATCACTCTTTGCATCGCAGCCTTCATTGTCCCGAGCGGCAATCTATTTCTCATTTTCACGCACTGCTCGCAGAAATGCAGTATCTCGCAATCTCATCTATATTTTCAGTCCTAATTCCTTTTAAAGTTCGTCATTTTGCGAATTAAGAAGGGAGCTGGTCAGGCGTTTGGCTATATGGAGCAATACGCGAAGGGCGTGAGCGATAAATTGAGATGTGATACATTTATATTTGAGCTGGATGGCTTGAGCTCCGTTGAGTGAAACTTGGGCGGTGGTTATTTATACTTGTCTTCGGGCGGCTTGAGGATAGAGATTTTTACCTACTCTCTTTCATGCCCTTGCTTTAGAAGTTTGAAGAAAAAATACCCATCGCTATCTACTATATCCTATAGATACTGTAAAAACTTAGCAAATGTAATGAGTAAAAGCACTTAAAATTCAAGGAAAAGAATGTTATTTTGCGTCTTGTTACCTGAGGAATTTTTTTATCGCACGATAACTCATAGTCTGAAATAGTGATTTCCACCGAGGATGCAATTTTGTGGCATTAGTTTCATGGTATTACTGAAATAGCCATTTTAATTTCAGAGGGCAAAAAATGTGCTATTTGGAAAATAGATAAACCATGATAAAACAAAGAAATGAGGTTCTCTAGGACGAAGAAAGCGAGGCTGTTGATTAAAGTTGGCGGACACATACTCGAGCGAGTAGGGAATTCAATTTACTTATGTAGCACGCTAGGAGAAAACGGACTAGTAGCAAAGACTTACGGAAGAGAATAGAGCTAGCCAAGGAGGCGTTTAGCAATAGAAGGGAGCTGATGACGGGGACATTGGGTAAGGATGTGAAGAAGAGGCTGGTGAAGAGCTTGATATAGAGCGTAGCGTTGTATGTGGCAGAAACGTGGACCCTGAGAAAGGAGGACGAGAATAGGCTGCAGGCATTTGAGATGTGGGTGTGGAGAAGGTTAGGTGGACGGAGAGGAGGGCAAACGAGGAAGTGCTGGAGATGGTTGGCGAGGAAAGGAAACTTTAGAATGAAATCTGGGATAGGCAGGGTAGGTGGCTGAAGGGTGTTATAAAGGGCGATGGGTTGCGCAAGAATGTGATCGAGGTAAGAATGTTAGGAAAGTGGGGAAGGGGAGGAAGAGAATAGGTTTCATGGACGGGATGCAGAAGCGTATTGTACTTATGCTGATGTGAAAAAGAATATACGAGAGGAAAATAGGCCCTTGAAAGTGTAGAAAACCGGGAGGAGATTCCCTGACATTCAACAAAACCTACCCTTACTGGTAGAATACCTAAATAAAATAATAAATAAATTTCGATATTTTTGGATTTCGTGCCGTTTTTCGTACATTGAAATTTATTAATGCTCAATGATGGATCAATCTTGAAACGCAGAAGTCGCGGTTTCACGAATGCTCTCCTTACTGTTTATCGGAATGCATTGCATCGCGTGTGTGATAAAAAGCTCCTTTCATCTTTGTGATTTACTTCCTTGCATCCGAGTTTGCAAATTTATTCGACAGTTTCTCATGCGTTGATAGATCTGTGCCCGTCCTTGTTTGCTTGTAAAGCAACCACGTTTTGAGTCGACGATGTCCTCTCATCCACGCGTGTGGGCCTCTTGTCTTCCGAGCCGTCCGGATGCTCCATCACGTAATTATCGCTTTTTTCATCTAAACAGCTGCTAGGGTGTAGAATGAAGTACCAGGAAATGGTATATCATGAAATCAGATATTACGAGTGGCCTTCAGAACTGCGACGCCATTACCCACACATGCAGTTGACTTGGCGCGATGGATGTCTAGGTTTTTCGTCGGCTTCCAGTATTTATGTAAGCTCTTTGAGCATTTTCTTCCGAAACTCATTCTAGGCATCATTTTCAGCTGCTGTCATGAATCTTAAATTTTTCTGCAGCCTCTCCACTCAACTATCTTTTCTGACAGCCTCTACATTCCTACATAATTATTTATTTGATCGTCATTAATTATTGGCGTCGCAAAATGTGTCCTCTAAGTTTGTCTCTCATTCTACACTGCGTTTTTATTTTGCCAACTTCTTCTATTTCCAGCTCTTTGTTTGACTTTTTCGTTAGTGGTTTTCTCCGTCCGTTTCCTGTAATCTTCATAATTCCATTCTCTGGTTTCATACATAAATAATTGGAGATGTGTGATGTTTTGTCGCTGAATAAATTCCTTAAGTAGCCATCGTTTGAGAGAGCCATCAGCAAGCCTATTTTGCCACTTTCGAGAGCACTTGTCGACGTATTTAGCTGGACAAAATATCCGATTGCTGTCTACAGATTTATTCTTTACTCGTGAGTTATTTTTTGTTTAAATCCTATAGACCTCATCCTAGTTGAATCTTTGGACCCTAAGTACCACCATTTAACCTTTTGAGCGGACTTTACAAAAGCAGATACAAACAAACTGCGCTGAATACGTAGATATAAGAAATAAGAAATTCTTCGACCGGGGACGAAGGGAGGTTTGTGGCAGAACGCGTTAAGACACCAGTCATGAAAATTGCAAGTTAGAAGTTGGAAGTGGTAAAGGACGTAAGTAATCCGTTTGCTATCGGAGTGATTTTTTTCTCTCACTGCATTGTAGTTGTAGTCATTTATGATACGTAGAAAAAAAGATTTTTTGCATTTCAGTTTTGCAGTGTCGCTCTCCTATTTTTTTTACCCAAGTAAGAGGTGTAGTACGTTGGCAAAAATATGTCTTCCGTGTTACCGTGAAATTTGCATATCTGATTTTTTCATGCAATCACAGCATAGCGTGTACCATTTTAGTCTACTGAGGCTCCCGAATGAGTTCCTCTTTCAGCCTTGTTCCATTCTATGATGGTCATCGGAGCAGTTTTTAATGGAGCGTATGGTTTTCTTTCGATAGTTATTCCACAAAATAAGTTTTATTGTGATTGAAAGATAGAAGGCAAGGAATTAATTAAAGTCTCTCTGGTAGTCGTGCTTTAAGAAAGTTTCTGGAAGTAGCATGAAGGCGAAATACTGGTCCATGAAGTAAACAAAGAGGGGAGAGAAGATACAGAAGGCTGTGATACATGATGGTTGAGCTGGCGGGGAAGCGGAAAAAAAGGATAAGGATTTTTATTTTTGGCGACGGCATTCCAATTTGAAAAAAATTGTACGGAAAGTTTATCTGTAGTTCTAGAAAGCCTGCTATAGTACTTTCATGTTAACACCTATCGTTCTGGATTGTTTAATATGATAATAAAACTGCGGTTTCACCCAAGGTCACCAATGCACCCATATTCTATTCCCAACCAGTGAATCACCAACAAAGCTCAGTCCTTGCGAATAAATATATTTACTTTCGTCGATTGACTACATCTTCAGGTATTTGACTCGGAGAAGAAGCTTTTCCAATGTCATTGCATGAAGAGAGCATTTCATACTGGAAACTAGGGGATATTCAGGAAAATGAAGGTTGAAAACTACTTTAAAATCAATTCAGGCTCAACACAGGGGGAAATGTGGATAATCATGAAGGATTTGGTGTTTTCTGGGCATATAATGAATGTAAACTCTTCAAAGGCTTTCCACTAGCTCAGGTGTGTGGCTGTTGCTATTCCGGGCTTCACTCAAACACCGGACTCGGTGGAGAGCCCATGAACAATTGAAATTTAGTTGATCATTTTGCCATACTCTTTCTTTTCTTTATCAAGTTTTACTAAGTGAAGTTCATAATTCTGAATGAATTTTAAATACGATTGTGGACTTATTAACCATTCTGTAAAAATATGCAGAGGCTAACCTCATACTTAAGCTACGGACCTATAAGTTTATTCAGATTAAGGTGCTCTTTAGCCAACTTTTTGAAATGTTGGGTCCATGTTTAAACGGCAAGCTGTCATTGCTTGCATATGCCCTGTTGATCTATCGATTTTTATCTCGCACCCCCAATCTGCCATTTATTTGCGGTCATTGGAACGATTTTTTCCCCTTAATCTTCAAGCACCTGCCTAAAGATCAGTGAACCCAGCTTTCTAAAGCGTTGATATGCCTCAAAGCCTAGCTGCCTCGTCTACGATTATGATTTTAGATACTGATCGCGGGGTTACTCGGAGTCTTATCAAGTAGAGCATCATATATTACATGGCTTTCAACTTCCTGTGTTCTCTAAATGAGAAAGTCTTTCCATTTAATACCATTTCTTAAACTCCATTCTTCCCATTTGGAGGAGCGGTTCGGGTAGACATGGATGAGTGATTTTTAGCTGAAAACTCGGATAACAACGACCTATGGCCTAAAGGTAATTGCCTCTCCGTCGGAGCTATAATGTTTCCTCGTAAAAAAAACCTAGTAGCACCCACCTCAAGTTCCCTCACTGAGGAAAACTAGCGTCCCATTTAAGACCGGAGAGATTGCTGTCCGCATCAGAAAGATGGATGACTTTCTGAAGGCCATTTCCTTATTATCTCTCAATTTTTTGGTGCAGGGTATAGTTTGTAATCATGTGATGAATCAGCTACCTTGATTTTGAACTTAGTTTCAAAATCTTCGGAAAATACATGTAGGGTAAACTTCCCAACTACCCATGTGTAGGTTTCTTGTCCTTTTTACACGGGACACGTAATTGTACGATCAGATATATCTACGAATGTGCATTCATAATTATTTCGCGTAAAGCGGTGAATCGCAAGAACGCATGCACGAATAAATGAACGTAAAATGGCGAAGTAGCCCCTGCTCTAATTCAATAATTATTACCCGCCAGATTTAGAAATAATATGCAATCATACAATTATGCAATATCGTGCCCCATGTAAACGGGGTTTAAAGTGTGAAGTATTATTTGTTGAAATTTATTGTTGTTTGTTGGTCAAGAAACAACAGAAGTGGCTTAAAATGTAGAAAACTTCATTTATGATTATAATAATAAATTATCAGAAGGGCTTGACGTATTTGACGGTTAATTAGTGCGTTTGTTTCATCTACACGATAATGTAGTTTGTAGATTCTATTGACGAAGTGAAAATAAAATCTTCGTTCCCAAAACGGTGGAAAAGATGCTGCAACTTTTATTTTTTCGAATGTTTAAGTTTGAACGTCTGGTTTTTCTATTTCTCCTATTTCCTTAAATCGTCTTCTTAACGGAATAAATTTCCTTTTCTAGAACGTAACGAAATGATGGCGCCGTTTCTCAAGGTGAAATATACAAACTTTCGTGAAATAGTATCTTCTCACATATTAAATTAAAAATTCCTCTCAACTTCTGAGAATATACACGTTTTGTAATGCTGTTAAATGTTTTACCCCTAGTCTAGCGTTACCGTAAGGTACCAGTTTTAATCCTTTTGGAAAGTATGCAGTTTGCATCCCCGAATGATGATGGAGAACCATCATTTACTTCTTTGAGTTCAAAATACATTAGTGTTTAACTTGGTCATGAGCAATTTACATTTAATTTTAGTTAGTGGCAGCTGAAGTCGTAGTTTTTAAGTGATAATTGAGAAAATTTTGAAAAATAATTGATAAAAATTTTTGAGAAAGTAATTGAGAAAAATTGGAAATGATTGTAAGAAGTGCGTAAATTTAATTTCTTAGATTTTTCTACTATAAAACTATATGAATTACTGGATTTTCGTTCTTGTGATGCGTTGCCTTTTTCTCAGCTGCAAAAGCATTGACCTGCTCTCATTTCGTGTAAGTATGGCATATTAGAAAGTGCATATCGTCGATACCTTTTGGAGCCAATTCCGTGTCATTTAAGCAGAATTTTCGAATCATTGCTCATGCATGCGAAACATATATATTTGACGTTAGTTTAAGCATTCTTGCTTTATTATTTGCGTAATGGTCACATTTTTAAAAGCTTTTAGAGACAAGTATGATTTTGTCGCCAGCTTAATATTTGATTCTGAGTCATTTTTACATATTATTTCCTTCACACAAGATAATTTATTGAAGTGATTACGCAAACAGATTGACTCTTTATAAAATACTGGCTGCTTTGGAGGAAGATGAGTACATTGAGCCAGCAAATAGCTTTATGAAGACACCAGAAATTCCTATATTCACTGACGATTACTCGGCGGACAAGGACGATAATGGAACTGAAAATCCAACTCTCAAGTTAACTATATCGCGCGCAATGTGAATTGATTCTTGTAGCGACCTTTGAGCGTTAATGATTCTGTCAGATAAAGGGAAACAAGCATTTAGTCCTCTTATGTAAAGAAAAAATGAAGGAAAAGGCACTGTCAGATTGAAACATTTATGTAGAAAGGATGTCCTCTCTGAACAGAGAGAAGTAGAAGATAAAGGAACTTATTAGTCAAAACTTAGCCATATTTAAGACGTACCTTTCCGATGGAAGCATAATTCTGTAATTTAAGATAGCTCTAATGAGTACATGTTTGAACCTTAGACACATTTAATCCATAATTTTCCCGTGAAATAAAACGTAAATTGTGATCCAGATCATCTCTATTTACAGAACTAGACAAACGCATGGGAGGCAACGATTGAGTGGAAAAAATATCGTTCGACACCGCTTTGAAATCTTTCCGAAAATTAATATTATGACTAGGTTATTTAATGAATCTATGAAGGATATTTTGATTGCTTGGATTGGATATGCCAAGAATTATGCTGTGACAGTTTAAATTCGGAAGGGTTGAATTCTTGTTTTCAATCTGCCTGCAGCGTTTTCAGCTCCTTCCTCAGGTGAACCGACGTTCACCTTATTTGGGGAGTAGCTATACTAGGAATACATAGAAGCGCAGGGATAAGTAATTCTCTGAACGGTTATAGTCCAGTAAATATTGCTATTAGTTGAATTGCATTAATCTCATGCTTTTCACTCGTAATAGTTCTCGATCAGATCCGCTTTAATATTATAAATCACTGAATAAGGCTTTGAACCTAGGTAGTACGAAGACGGTGTGCCCTATTGGCCACCTTGACGAAGTTTTGCGAACGTCTTGGAGGTGTATGCATTAAATGTTACAATCAGCCTACGCTAAAATAAACAGTAATGAATCAGTTCAGAGCATATAAATGTTCTTATATATTTTTTACATATTTCAATAATTTTGTGTTCAATTCCTCGACTGTACAGATTTCAATACATTGAATCTACTACACGGGGTAAGATCTCTTTTGTTTTGAATTTCCCTCTTATCCTAGAATTATAGTAGTAAAAAACTTCTTATGTTAAAAAACGCATTATAAATATTCGTGATTAAAAAGGAGTACCTGGAGTCAAAATTCGGACATTAACCCATCTTTTATCGTCTTAAAGAATGCCATGACTTACGCTCTATAAACTCGGACTTACACTTTAAATGCATTCTCATGAAATATTTTGTAGTATTTGTAGTACCATCCAATAAACACCAGACACGCGTGTCGCAAAATTTGCTGCCCTGAAAAAGTAAGGTTTTAAAGACAAAAGAGTCTAAATACACCTCTCTGACTTCATTCATGAATAATCGATCTTAAAATCCTCTATATCATTAGCAGATCCTGTGGTCCTGCATTCTTGAGAGCAACACATCCATGCCAAAATTATGGCAAAAATTGAAGAAAAAGCTTAATTAGTTAAAGAACTCAAGTATTTATGTATGTAGTCTCAATGAGTCAATCAAAATATTGAATTTTTAATGATAACCAAAAATAAAGTCAACTAGGTTCTTAGAAACTATGAACTTTCAACAATATTTTACGAATTTCTGTGGTCTCAAATTTTTTCGCTCTTGAATATATCGTTAAAATCGTTGCATTTTCCCGTGAGTTTTTCAGTCCAAGCACACATCTCCGGCGCCTCTGCTCTCTTCGACAAAGTGAGACGTTTCCTCCGCGGCGCAGCTGAGCGGATTATTAATCCCCTGCGAGTGTCACGTCTCGTACCTATTTGGCCGATGCTCACTCAATCCCTTTTCCCTCTCCGTCTGCTTACAAGGACTGTTGCACGGCGTATTTGGGAGATGCAGTGAGGCGATGCGATGTGTTAGGGAAGGTGGGTGGGGGGAAGGAGCGGAAGGTGGGAGGGGGGTTTGGGATGGGGTGGGTGGGGGAGAAACAAGGGATGAGATACGGGAGAAGGGAGGAAGGGAAGACCCCCTGCAGTTTGATTCCACGTGCAGAACGCGGATGGGCGGCGGACAAAGTTGTGGGGTCGGTGAAAGAAAAGTCGCCGTCGCCGCACCATAGGGATCTCCCAACTGTTACGCCCAAAATTCCCCTCTCGACGAGTAAAAAATCCGTCGAGTCACACACTCGAGTCGAGATGAATAAAAAAATGGAAGAGTGTCAATTTTTGGTCACGCTCAAGCCGCCCCTCTATATTTTACTAATTTCTATTGATAATATATGCATCATGGCACGAAGTGATGCTATTTTGTGGGATTGGTGATGAGATGTGTTCCTCGGTGAGATGGATTGACTTTGATGATGGTGCAAATGTGCTGAAACTGTGATCGGTGGTGAGTTGAAATGAAAGAGTGGAATATAACGTGACTATTATTTGAGAAATTTTTTCTCCCGTTGTTGCATTTAGCACTATAAATTTTCAAGTACAAGTTGCGAGAAAACTTTCGTGGAAAGGCAGTATTTTTTTCATCTTATCAGAGAAATGACGCTTTTTATATCAATATATAGAATGTGAGTAAAATGACATTTATATCCTTTTACGGTAGAGCCACTATAAGGCGTAGAAATCATGGAGTTATGAACTATTGAATATAGACCGCCAAAATTTGAGGACTCCTGGAATAGCGACAGTATTACCATTAAAGAATCAACTTCGAGTGCACGCAAGTGCGACATTTCTCGAAAATAAATTATCATTCGCCTTGACGGGGACCCAAATACCTTTATATCGCGCTGAGTGATGTAGCCAGTTAAGCTATGAAGAAATTCAGTTTTATCGGATGAAGCACTAAGTGCAAAGTAGAGGTTCCGTATCGAGTCACGGTCGAGGCGAAGGATTAATTTTTCTTCGCGGAATTTTGCACTTATGGACCGACGCGGCAGTTGGTTGTTTGCGAGTGTGCGGAATTGACGTTGGAAAAATCAGTCGCAAACTAGAACTCGGGTCCTTCGAATGGTTGAGGCACTCAGTAGAAATCCGATCCTCCTGGTTTTGTGTTACATTCGGGGCGCATGATGATTTTATTCCTAATTTTATTTCTAAATCACACTTTGTTATCTCTTGATGGGTTGACTCCCAATGTTATTCGCATTTGTGTGCATTAAGGCGAAAAAAGTGTGGAGTAGTCGGTGTTTATTTTTTGTAAAAACGACGTTGAAGTGAAAACGTAATAGACCATTAGCTTTTCAAATTATTGCTGTAATGAAACAAATTATGCTGGTAGATCTATGTATACGTAATTCTCTGCAAGCCACCTCAAGGGCGTGTGGCATACGGTGAGTTATCTCCAACGTGCACTTTTCAGTACCTTAACAAAATTTAATGTACTACCACTGTTGGTGCTTTAGAAAAAAAAACAAGGAAATCCTTGTCAGAAGGCGATATTACACCAACATTCCCGCCCTTTCGACATGCCAACAGTGCACGAGAAGTCATCTGTATTTGTGTATTTTCCAGCTACATAAACAAACAGAGATACAGTAGTTATTTCGCAAATATGTACGACGTATTGTTCTGTCCCGCTAAGCCAAAATACAGTAACTGACAGAATTACTTAAAATGAGATAAATGTTGAATTTTTCATTTATGACCTTGAGGATTTCAAAAAACAAAACAAAAATAACGTACCTGTAGCGGTTGGCCAGATATTAAGTCTAGCTTTCGCCATATCTACATTATAAATTTCAGTTTTTTAGGCCATCTTTCTCCCAGAGAATCTCATTACTTTTGTTCCCTGATGATTTATCTTCATTCCACTCTGGCAATAAGCTTCAACTAAATTGTAATATCTTCAAATATGTACTAGATGAAGAATCGAAGACTCGAGGGTGAAAGCTTTGGCATACAATAACTCAGAACCAAACAATGATGCAGTCACTGTCTTTTAGCTTAGCAGGGCAGTGCTATTGCTGTGTAGTAGATAATAACTCAAGCGTTTGGAAGTAAATGAGGCATCCACTCCACCGATCGACGGTTTAAATTAAAATTCTCATTGTTATCTGTACGGTATTCAGTGGTGATGATATTGTATACGAATATAAGAATTTTAGCCTTTTTTGATGTCATTTCTTACCATCAAGCGATAATTAAAGTAAAATTTGAAAATTTGCCAGTATTTTCATCATGAGAGAATGCTTGCCTGTGTTTTAGCTATCTTCATGTAGTTTTGTGAAATTCTATTTGAAAAGTTCACAATAGATTGCATTTCACCTAGAAAAAAGGGCTTACTATGTCTTTAAAGTTCTATGAAATGCTTTACTTATCTCTTCATCTTTATTATGTGTTCTCCCTTTCATAGAGCATATTGATATGTGATGCATGAAGTTATTTTGGAAATCATTAAATTTGTCTTGGAGTTTCAACTGTAGATCTATTGCGAACTACTACCAGCAGCCACTTTGGCCATAAAGAGTCTTATTGCATCTCCGGGTGGTTTTTTTGCTTTTTGTTTGTTGATTAAGTTCCTTTACGCTGATATCTCGATGTTATGTTTGGAAAAAAATTAGCCTCCATAAAAGGCTTGATACCGACCTCTTCTTGTCACATTGAGGGCATAGAATCGCTCTGTCACGTTGAAGTCACACTTGTGGGAGAAGTATGAAAGAAACGAAATATCCTTCGGTGACTGTTCTCGGTAGTTATGGAACTTGGAAGACGTGAGCTACTGCTAAGATCCTTGTTGGTAAGCCGTGATGCAGTGCAGTTGTCGCCCTATCTTATATCTGGTAATTTCCTATTGTTCGCGGGGAAAGAAGTCACCATAAAAGGGGTTAGGTCAAATACATTGGAGAAACCATTTTTAAGGGGTAAGGAGACGCTAAAGAGAAATATTGCGAGGGCAAGGACAGGAGAACTCATACGGTGCAGGAGAAGGGTATAGCTCCTGAAGAGCGATGACGCCATGAAAATGTTTGCATTGCTCGGAGCAGTTTTCAGAATGCCATAAGGAGATATTATTGCCAGAGTGGCCATGATTTTATTATTCACGACTGAGATTAATTCGGTGTAAACTCTCTACTCGAAGCATAGATAAAATCTCCAATAAAAATATTGGCTATGGTGCTCATTTAAAGTAACAGCTAGCTATTGAGCTCGGAATGTTTCAGGATCTGCTCCTCATTTTTCAAATATTTTTTATCGGCTCAAGAATTTAAATGCAACGAATCCATTGCATTAGATTTTTATCATTCTCACTGTCATTGAAACAAATTTGGGGTATTAATAATATGCGTCATATGTTACCTTCAATTCATAACTTTCAGTTGCTAATACTAAAATCCGAGCAGTAATTAGTTTTTTTATGAATAACCTTTTATTACCTCGTTATGTTTATCGAAATATTGAAGTAGCTCATCGAATTGGAGTAGCAATTGAGATACGAGTAATGAGGCTCTTCTTATTTCGATTGCTACTCCAAGTCGATAAGCTACCCCAATACTTCTATTATAATAATGAGGTAACAAAAGGTTATTCATAAAAGGGTGGATTCAAATTAAGAATTGGCTTCTAAAATTTTCTAAATATAATAGATAAACTAATTGCTGCTCAGATTTAAGTATTAGAAAAATATTGTAATCATCTGGGCTGCTTGTATAAGTAATAATATTTTTTTAATCGAGCTCTTTCCAGCAATGAGTGGATGAAACTAAATTACTTATAACCATAATGTATACTGTAACATCATATCATTGATTAGAAATAAGAGTCGTTGAATTGGAGTAGCAATCGAGCTAACGAGGTTATTCTTATTTCGATTGCTACTCCAATTCGATGACTCTTATTTCTTATCTATGATAAATTATTTCAACATAAATTAGGGTTATAAGTAATTTAGTTTGATGCGCAGGTGGTTGCAATAATCATCCTAGAATTGAAACCGAACCCTTTCCCTTCGATATTCTCTCATTGATTAATGATGCTTTCCTGTTTGTAGAAGTTAATACTGAAGTGTTAAAAGTATTTTAACACAATAAACAACCTAATTTTATACAATTCGGACAAATAGTTTGGATACTGAAAGGTCAGTCCAAATTATGTACTATCCTGATTAATTTTCCTTCGATTTCTGCACCTTTCTACTCTCATATAAAGGATCCTGTTTACGCCATGTGATATGGGGGCTGGTTATGCTTTTTTTTCGTTTTAAATTTTCTACGTGTTATGACATTGCAAGAGGACGCGTGTAGGTTAACTAGTTGACCTCAAAGGGAAGTCAAGGATGGATTGTTCAAGATTAAACCGCCGTGATGGGTTGCGAAAACAACAGCCAAATGAATTTTTCATCTGTACCGTAACCTTGATCTGTCTAATTTAGTTCGTTTTTGTATTTTAGCATCAGTTCATTGAAATGCTCATGATGCAAGGAATAAAACTCTAAACGAATGGTACATCAACTAGTAATACCTTCTTAAGAATTACCATTACGAGAAATATAATGGAAATATTATGTGTAGTGAAATATTCTGTGGCCCTTTTAAAATTCGATTAATGTCACTTGAAATCGAGAATTTATCCCCGAGGTTCAACTCCAAGTGAATGGCTGACGTAATTGAATGCAAGATATTTGTGATACCGCATTCGAAATAAACTAGCAAGGAGCCGTAAAGAACTGGAATTTATGAAACGAAAGGTACGAAGCTCATCTGATGAGAACGTTAAAGTTAAATGAAAAGTGACACTGCTTAGGCCAGGTCTCGAAATCGCAGCGAATTATTGGGACCGAGCATTGGAAGCCTCAGTGCGCGAATAAAGCACAAAAGAAAGTGCATCGCTTTGTTTAAAATTGGCATGAGCGAACAGAGAATGCATTTCATAGTTGTTGGAATAATTAAGTAGCTGGGAGCCGATTGAAACTCAGAGGTTACATGTAAGGCTAAGGGTACTAGAAGAAATTTGTTTAAGCGGGTTTCCGTATGACACGGGATAAAATTTGTATTCGGTTTTGTATCCCAAGAGCTGACTTAGGCGGCTAAGTAAGGATGGATACCCTGTCCTCGTGACGGTAAAAATGGACGCAGATATTTTGCAATGGCTAAGACTTGTATGGATACATCGTTTATCAACTCTAATGTCTTCCAATCAAGCGCTATCTGAACTTCGCTTCCGGCACATTAGCCCAATTGACAGATGTGATGTAATGCAGTGAACTATAAAGCAGTTATGATGTGGAGTTTAAGATTTAAGTGAAAAGAATGTTCGAACGAGGACTTCATTGGTAGCGAGGGTATTTAATTTACCCATTCCCTTCCCTATATGTGGCTGGGGTCTTAATCCCTTCTACCTATTCCTTGTAAATTTGGTTTCTCACAAATTCAACGCCCGTGGCTAGAAAGAGAAGCTCAAAGCGAAGGATTCTTCCGTTGAGAGATGTTTACAAACATGTCCAGAGCAATAATGCTCTCATGTTTTCAGTTTTCCTTCACACTTCCCCAATCCTTTTCCCATGCTCCCTCATCTTCTCGATATATCTCCGGCTATCTCAATGCCTTTCTTCCTTTCCCTTGGATCTTCTCGTCCAACCCCCAAACCGTTGGCTCCTTCCACTAATATTTTTGTTTCACGTCTCTCTTTTTCTTTCATCTTTCATTCCTCCCTCCCCTCACCAAGCGCGAGTGCCCCCACACAAGCGTTCGTTCACCAGAGTTGCCCTCAACAACGGGGAGGGCGTGTAAGGGGTTGACCTAGGTCACAGCGTGGCTTGGCTGGCGGTCGGATAACTAGCGTCGTCTGGGCGTGGCGGGGATTATGGAGCGGAGGGGCGTGGTGGAAATCCGCGGCGAGGGCGGGGTGGTTGGGGTCGTGGCGGGTGAGGTCAGTGGGAGGGCAACACAACAGCGGCTTGGCCCTAAATAGGAGGGCGTTTGCCCGTCGTCGCGGAGACAGACGGCTGGCTGGCTTGATAGTGGGCTTAGGGCCGCACCAGCGCCAGGAGGAGATGGATAGAAGCAAGTAGACAAATGCCTTTATTGAGGGCGAAGCGGTGTCCATGCAAATCACATCAGTATTTAGCATCGTGACAAATACCTTTCTGCGTCGCCATGAATTAAACAACGCCGGGCACGAAATCGGTGATCGCTTGAACCAATTTTAAATGGAATCAAGCGCTGGAAATGCGAGAAAGATATCCGCTTGGTACGTGTGCGGAAAACTAAAGTGAATTTCTCTTGGGTAGGATACCTGATAAGACTTTTACTTTTGAGAAATTGTATGGTCGTCAGCTATGGTTGATGGAGATCGTTGAATAGTGGCAAATTAGAGAGAAATACGGCCCTAGTTACGTAACGCGGCTGTAGGAAAAAGAAAAATATTATTTTTACTGTGACCAAATCGCTGAATCGTTATTTTTTATGAAAAATTAAAACTTTTACGATCACATTGACGAAATGATTATTTTGGAATTACCTTGTTCTGTGTTCAATTTTGGCAGTATTGTGCAGTGCGTATATAAAATGTATCTCATCGAGTCTATATGAATTTATTATTCTACCTATTCCGCCCGTTTTCTTCTTCTATATTTCAGAAACAGTTAGATCCCAAGGTCGCTAGCTGTTTATTTTGCTATCCTGACGAGAAGTTCAAGAAATATTGTTTTCGGTTTCCCAACTGGGTGATTATAAGTTTCCATCATGTTGCACGATATGTTCAATTTTTCATAGCTGTGTATTTTTTCCTGCAATTCATGAAGATACATATAATTTAATCGTTTTATTTTGTTGCTGCTCTAAGAGATTGAAAAATCTCTATTGCAGTGTACTATAGAGATGATTCGTATCATGAGAATGAATACCCTATCATATACACAAGAAATACAGATTTATCGCATATTTTGCTATCTTTCCAAGCCTCACCTCGACCACCATCGGGGTTTTCTGCGGTTCAGATTCCATCGATGGAAATTGAAAGTGGTATAATTGCATGATTTTTTCCTTTTTTGTCTACATTCCTACAGCGTTTTTTAAATTGCGTACTCGACTATCGGGGAGGATCTTATAGTAAGTGGAGAAAAAGGAACTTGAAAAATTATAAAAATATTGTGTAAGGTAGTGCAACATACTTGGTGGAAAATATATACATATGAAACATACCACCAAGAAAACAAAGATACTGTTTTATTTGAAAATATATATAGTTCAAGGAATTGGGAAAGGAAGGGAAAGTTTTGAATTTGGAGGGGGCATATGTAACTATGCATTCGGTTAAAATCATTGAAGTTCCTATTGCATTTCGTTACTATTGCTAACCTCCTTTTCCTGTCAACTCACAAATCTTCTCATTCCTTCCCCCAATCCACTTATTTAAACCTTCCAATTTTTAATAAAAGGCCATCCGAAGTGTCTAGTTTTTTGATAGCCTGTCTTAAGGGTTCAAGCATCTTCTTACGTTTTTCTAATGTGCTAATGAAATTACCGCCAAAAGTTTTGTTACAAAAGCCTATTCTCATTCGAAACACTCCCTTTAGTGAACCTCAACACCGTGCGATCTTCATGTTAGAATTTCAAAAGTTTTGTCTCATGATGTTCAACCATTCGTTAATGATGAAATTTATTGCTTACAATCTCTACTACGAAGTCCTTTTACGGAAATAGTACTCTCAAGGTGAGTACATTTTTCCTTTACTCCCTTATGATATCTACTACATGTTTTCTTTTGTCGTATCCTTTCACCAGTGCAAGTTCTTTTCACACTTTTGTACTCAATTTTCCCATCTCACCATATTTTACAATATCATCCCCCATTTTTTATAGTTATACTCAAAAATGCCTTTGTAGTAACATGCGTTAAGAATCGATTTTATTATATGGATTTTGATCAACTGTATTGAACGCAGAAAATAGAAATAAAGTGAAGCATACTACAATACTTCGAAGTTTACGGATTCTGAAGGACGTCGTATTTTGCGGACTAGATGCCTAAATTCCCTCCTGGGACTCATAAAATTTCACCAAGGGAAGAAATGCCCCAATGACAGAACAGACGAATATTTTCATTATTGGTCGTTCAATCCAAGGGTTGGTTGATTAGAGCCCTCCACCCTTTCTATCTAATGCTAGTTCCTTTACCTCCTGGTATCTCTTCCTGTTTACTTTTCTCTTTATTTGATCCACGAACATATTCCTTGGTTTTCCTGTGGGGGCTTTTCCCTCTATTTTGCCTTCAATTATGCTCTTCACAAACCCGTTGTGTCTCAGTGCGTGTCTAATCCATCTTGTTCTTCTTTTCTATAGCGTGATCTATATGTTTCTTTCCTCTTCCAATCTTCTGTATACTTCCATATTTCTTATTTTATCCACCCATTTTATCTTCGGCATTCTCATCCAGCACCAGGTTTCGAAGGCTCCTAGTCTTTTCTGGTCAACTTTTCCAATGGTTCATGATTCCGATCCATGGAGTTTAACGCTCCACACGAATAAAAGGCAAATATATTGGAGAGGGTATCATTGTTGTTGCTCTCTGCGTCAGATGATAGGGAGGATCACCTGTTCTTGGAGATTAGGAAGGCATCGAGGACGG
This sequence comes from Ceriagrion tenellum, assembly GCA_963169105.1. Lineage (NCBI taxonomy): Eukaryota > Metazoa > Arthropoda > Insecta > Odonata > Coenagrionidae > Ceriagrion > Ceriagrion tenellum. The sequence continues at coordinate 90,777,567 of OY720644.1, forward strand.
GCCTCGAGGGTTTGTTGGGGAATTGGATACGAGTCTAGTGGAGGAGGCAGTGTTGAGACGGGGGTGGTTGGGTGTAGCTGCCGGTTGAAGACCGCTTTGGAGGGTTTGTTCGGAGAGCAGGTCTTTGGAGGGGGGGTGAAGGGGAGGAGACGATTGTAGGATATGGATGAGAGGGGAAGGAGGGGCGAGTCGGGGGAAGGGAAGGGAAGTTGGGGGTGGTTGGTTGGGTGGGTGGGGG
>OY720644.1:92014797-92072303 GCA_963169105.1 Ceriagrion tenellum
CCTTCTTTGACGTAAATAAAGATTTTTTAGCCAGCTCAGATACACTTTTTCTTAGTTTTATCGAAGAAAGACATGGTTTTCGGGACGTCAAATCTAATCGCTCCGAAATGAGCACTTAGAATTCGGTCACTTATCACTTCAATAACTTGCGATGAACTGAGAAGACTTTTGGTAAAAGCTAAATAAGTATATATCTCCAAACTTTTAAGTTAAAAAGTCCTGATGGTTTTCAGGATAGCATTCGAGAGATTCAAGCAACGGAAAATTCACTAGCGGTAGAGTTTTAAAATCTCGTATCTTTTCCAGGATTCTTGCGGTTACAATGTCACATCTCCAGTCAAAACATTTTTGCCATATTATTTCACGGCAAACATTTTGCTTCGGGATTAAAGCCCAGAGGATCCTCCAGGAGCGAGCCAGGAAGGCGTTAGTTTCAGTGGATGGCCCAATGAGATAGTGGCAATATGGATAGCGATCTCAAAAAGTCTTCGGGCATCACCATCTTGTCCCTATCTCCCTCGTTCCCTTCCTACTCGTCCTCGTCCACCCCGACAGCTGCCGCGCCGCCCCTATCTACCCCCCCCCCCTTCTGCGCTGTGCCCCTCCTTACTTCCCCCTCACACCACTCCTCGACGAAGGGAAGGGGGTGGGATGGACGGAAGGAAGAGAGGAAAGGGAAGGTTAGATCGGATTCCGAGAATCACCGCCACAATCGCTCTTGGCGGGTGGCTGGCTCCAACTCGGCCTAAAGGCATTCGACATCGCGTCGCGGTGGGCTGGTCTCGAAGGAGGAGAGGAGGAGCGGGAGGAGGAGGGAGCGATAAGGGGTGGGAGAGGGGTGTGGTCCCCTCCGTTTGACTTGCAGGGTCCAGGGACGTGTTCCGTGACCTCTGGCGGCAGCGCGCGTGCACTTTGGAAACCCTCAAAGAGTGTCGGACGCGCTCCGTGCCCTGCGGTGCACACGACTGGCCACAGGTGGGAGAAAGGGATGGGGGGAGGGTGTAGGGTGGAAGAAAGATTGGAAGCCGTGGAGGAGGAAGGGGGGGGGACTTAATCAAGGGTGAACGGAAGCTGCCTTGGAAGAAAAGGTCTACGGTCGGTGGGGAATTAACCTCGGGAGTGAACTCGGCAAAAATCTTTGCGAGTGCACCCGTAAAGAGTCAATCAAAATCCTCCGTCCGCAAAATTCCATCGGAAGGTTATTCGCATTGACGCCTTTGTGAAAGCATCTAACGTGTCGCGTTCCGCTGCTGATAAAATAATTACGAAGGTTAAAAGTCGACTTCTCGGGAAGCCTCCCCGTGGAAGGTGTCAAATTGAGGCATAAAAACCCTAGCCTTTGAACGTATTTATTACTGGCATTCATCCATGGTTTCACTGGTTTTATAGTTCCTCCTACATTTATAGTTAAGTAATTAGATCCTCTTTTAATCTGATTTACCACCCGCCCTCTCAGTCTCTATCCCGAGAATACATAGCATTGCTTCAATATTCGCATTGTTCTTGGCCTTAACCGATTAACACTCTGAGGAAGTGACCATATTTCGGTTCTCAACGCATCACGTTTAAAATACCACCCTGCGACGATTAAACAACACGAAACAGTATAATCATAACAGCAAACCAGGTCGCAAGCAGCAAACAAGGCTGCTTAAGATATAATCTAGTTGACGTGGTCTGTTCTCTTGTTTTGAAAACGAACATTGCTACAGACCTTTTTCCTCTATTAGGAGACATTTTTCGTATACTATGTATTTAAAATTCTTGCATTTACATAATAAATTCAACAGAGTCAAGCTAATAATTAGCCCTGCAATTTTCCTCGGTCAATCTCAACAATATTTCTCCACTTTTGAATAGAAGCTACAAGAACAACAATTTTAACTTCTTGACTGTATGGTCAGCGATTCCAGAGACATCACTATCAGGTAGCGAGTGAATCAAGTAACTGCCTTTACGCATCGATGAAATCACTAAATTTATTGTTAGAAGTACTATGATTAATCAAAATAGAAATAGCTGCAAGAACTTTTTTTAATTATACTTAAAAAGAGGCGTTCCAAGAATTTGGCGGAAGACGAAACGGAGGAAGCCGCTGAAAGGCGACCCAAACCCAGAGAAAAAATTCTTTGCACCACCAAAAAAATAATCATAAAACCGAAAGAAGATTTTTTTCCTTGCGCTGATGATCGTCCATGAGCACGCAGAAAATTGCCCGAGGAAAAAGGATTCCTGGACCCGGAATCGATATACGCACTTCAGGCGTTCCGCTTATCTCATATTGTGTTCCATTACAGGATGGTAGGTGGATTCTTCGAAGTAGCACTTTGCCCTAAGTGTCAGCCTTGATGAACCGTAATGGATTGCTATTTTCTTCTGTATTCCAAATATTGCCTTTGGACTTAAGAATCCTGAGTATCGGAGGTGTGGGAAAATAGCTGGTGGGAGTATAACCATTAAGGGGGACTACCAGAAACTGCAGTCATTTTGATCATAAAGGATAAGTGGATTCATGGTCGATTAGAGCAATATGAATTTAGGGAATCTACATCTACCGACTACCCTGCGAGCCGCCGCATGGACGTGTGGCATGGGGTATTAGGTCATCTGCCGTGAAAAGATGTTAGGTTTTGGGAGGAGAGATGGTGACGTGTATTATGGGAGAGTATTAAGTGGAGCTCAGTTTTTATTGTGGTCGCTCATCATGCGCGGTAAGAAAGAGGTTTTCTATTTATCTTTTCGACAGTAAATCTCTCTTATTTTATCGCTTCTGTCAGACCTATAGATGTTGTGAGGCGTCTCCATTATATTCTCAGTGTCACTCTGAAACACACCAGTTCTGAATTTCTCAAGCAACCTAAGCATTGCGTGTAGCCCCCGAGTATCCAGGGGCTCCCATCTTAATCCCTCTAAAAGTTATGAGACATTATATGTTCGCTCGTAGCAGTTTTTAACGAAGCCTGCTGCTTTTCTTTGTATTTTATTTTTTTGTTAACTCTGTATGACCAGGGTCCCAATTGCTCGCAATTGGCAATTGGGTACAAGCGGAAAGAATACTGCCACTTGTACTTAATATTCCTTGTAAAACCATGTCTTTTCTGACGGACATAGTACATCACTCTCACAACTTTCCATAGGGCACAAATGAGTCGGGAAGCTACTAAAAAAAAGTCAATTAAGCCAGGAAACGAACCTGTGCTCTCGGTATGGAGAGCAATACATCAAACAACTAAACAAGTCCTATAAGACTCTTATCGAACACGTGCTCCTGTATGGAGATCAATACATCAAACCACCAAACATATCGTATACGACTCTTAGATGGCTGATCAAAGAATGTGAATCAATGAAAGTCGGAAAATGCCCATGCTGCCAAATTTGTAATGGGTATTTATGTATGCTGATAAGGAGCGTAGCGTTGTATGGAGCAGAAACGTGGACCCTCAGAAAGGAGGACGACAATAGGCTGCAGGCATTTCAGATATGGGTGTGGAGAAGAATGGAGAAGGTGAGATGGACGGAAAGGAAGACTAACGAGGAAGTGCTTGAGATGGTGGGCGAGGAAAGGAAACTTTTGAGTGAAATTCGAGATCGGGCGAGTAAGTGGCTGGAGGATGTAATAAGTTGGGGATGGGTAGCTCAAGAATCTGATAGAGGGAAGGATGCTGGACAGGCGGGGAAGAGGAAGAAAGAGAATAGGTTTCATGGACAGGATGTAGAAGGGCAGATAGTATGGTGAGGCGAAAAAGGATATACTAGAGATAGATAGGCCCAGGAAAGTGTAGAAAACCGAGAGGAGATTCTCTGACATTTAGCAAAATCTACCTTAACCGGTAGAATACTGAAAAAAATTATGTATGGAAGCATGCAATAGGTATGTCATACGCACAATACTATGGTAATTAAAATTGTTTTCAAACAATCTATTAGATTGGGAGAATTGAAATTTACGGATAATAAGCCTGTATGGAATCAATCATTTCTACTTCATTTCCATTGTTTTGAGTTTAGATTTTCAATGGGAGCAAGAATTATTACCGCAAAGTCTTTCTAATCAAGTCGTAAACTTAATTTTAATTTTGCGTAGACTATTTTCGAGCAAACTAGTTAGCTAACTATGTAGTTCACAATAGGACAGTTAAAATTACTTAATCAGGGCAGATTTTATTCGTTGAAACATTTTTTTAGAGAGGGAATCGACGAAACCATTCAACATATAAGCGCAGAGGACTACTTTAGCTGTGACGAATTACAACTTGTTCATTTAGTCAATAGATTTCTCAGTTAACATACGGAAAACAGTGTTATATGTGGAAGGATCGTCACCATACATTAATATCTACCAATTGCTACCTATAAGAAGTACGTGGATAGATAAATAAGCACTCAGGCATAGTTCCAAGACCAATAATCAGACGGAAATATAAAACAGTGAGATCTCTGCATGATATTTGTCTTCAGAATCGTTACCTTTACTGTAAACTTCCATAGAGTACCCAAAGTAAGTTCCTGTAAATAGGGACCTGCTTTTACATTCTACAGTAACTTCAACCGCTATGTAGCGTTGCGTTTACGTTAACTTGATGTTAATTGATGGTTTGAGGTTGGTTTATTATAACAGACTGTAGATAAGTTTACGTGGGCGATAATGATGGAGCGTTATCAACATCTAAGTATCGTTTGTCATACCAAGAAAATATTTAATCCCAGATAGCAAGCCGGAGCTTCTTATTTTTGCTTTTTTACGAAAACGTGGCTGGTAAGTCCCTAAAATTCCAATTTAGTTTTAAACTTGTCATCAGGGTTCTCAGGTGCACCCAAAACGACTACACCAGAAGTGGGGAATTATAATCAGGTGGGACTTATAATCCGCAAGAAATAGTTAAACAGGTGAGGACTTGAACCACGGAGTAAGCTAAAGAAAACGATAGTAAAAGCATAGAGGTCACAAAATTCAATCGTCGATGATTGCAGCGCCAGCCAAATTAAGTACCTATTTCACTCGATTTATATGACGAATTAGACTGCTACCTCACGGTCAATAAGTCACCGATTTTCATTCAGAGAGAACCAACTCTGGGTTTAAGGACATTGTCTCCTGATATTCCAAATGGGGAATGAATTGATGAAACGGGAGTGCGGAACGAACGAATCTCAGGAAAGTCTTGAACTTAATACGGCGTACTTCCCAAATATAAGTAGCTATAAACCACATCCACCTTTGTGAGCATGCTCTCAAATACCAAACGTAACTTCTCCTAAACAATACAGTTTATTAATTTCATCGTTAATCTTCCAAAAATGTTTAACCAGATTCGTAACAGCCATTTCGAAAGAAAATCCGAAACATACGAAATTTTCATGAAGAATAGTTTCAAAGGTTATTTCACTTATTCCGCCGAATCCGGCATTTGAAATCCTGAATTTAAAAAAAAGAACTCAGTCTTACAATCCACGATTGGAAAAAATTCCGCGACGATAGAATCGGGCTCCAATGGCTGTAGGCGTGATCACCCGTGTTTTTGCGGATATATTCCTTCTGAACATATCATCTAAGAAAACTTGCTACAGGATCAAATAGCCATCATTTGAGAAGGGGTCTATAATGGCGGGGCACGCTGGATTCTAAGTGAATTTGTCGTAAACTTTTAAAAAAAGTCGACGTCCAGGCAAACACCTTCCGGCGTCTTCAAAACACCAAAGAATTTCCGGGGTTTTCCGTCTTCTTCTAAGGTGAATCTGTCCACAACCAGGTTTCAATTGAACTGCTCCCTCCATGCTCGTCTATCCTGTGCTGCCTCCCTCAGCTCTTCGTAACTCCTCCCATTCATAATATCTCTCAACATGTTATTTATTCGTCTTCCTCTCCGTTTTCCATAAGCATCGTTATTAACACATTCTGGGTTTATTTTTCAGAAGCTAATTCATTTCATATTTGTCCCGAAATGAAACGTTGCAAGGGAAAAGTATTTGGGAAAAAGTTGGGAAAATAATTCAAAGCCATTATCAATTCCGGAAAAATTGAAATCTTTACCTCTTGAAATTCGCATAAGCTAAATGTGTTATCTCGATCTGAAAACGTACTGTATATCAGCCTATGGTCTCTTGTTAACTGCATTTAATCAAACGGAGAGGGGTCCAAAGGATCTCAATGTTTGTCACCAGTTCACTCAATTATATGGAATTAAAATTAGATATTACAAAATCCAAAATATTTCCGTTCTTACTAGTTGACAATATCCTGTACACGTCATAGAAATATGAAAATGAAGAGAACTGTGGCCCAGGAATGCTCTTGCATAATCCAACATTCCACAAGGTACTCATATCACGGATTTTGAAAAATCATTTGCCTTTGTTGTACGCCCTATTCACATATACTTATTAGCTGCAGAGATAATGACAAGAATTGCCCAAAGTAAACATAAAATATTCTTGCATGATACTCAATATCGTCATATCCAGACGAACGATAGTCGCGCAGCACCTGAAGAAGACGGTGTTTACACCGGTATCCAAAAATAAATTGGAATCCTTCCATTCAGAAACTAATAAATGAATATAAATTGTTAGTTTTTTGATTAATATCTCATTGGGCAGGAATATTTGCTTCTTATCTATTTTAATATTTATATATGAAGAATATATAATTAGAGGATAAAGTCATATATTTCTTCAGCAAATTGTAAATACTGCGCGTTTTCAGGGAATTTTTAGCTTTATTCGAGGATAAAAATTGAGTACTCTGCAACTTTTTGAGATAAGCACATGTATAAAAGTTGCATGGCTCCGTAATTTTATCGTATATATTCCCTTAAGTTCGAGTGTAGAAATATTTTCACGAATCTTACGCTGTGGTAGTTATTTAAACACAAAGTCCAATTCACTAGACACACCAAATATACAGGACTTTTTTCAAGGAATTTACAATTCCTTACCATAAAAATAGGATAAGATAACTTTTAAGTTAAAAAGAAGAAAGGCTTGTCCCTAGCAGTAACGATTTCTGTGGAAAAAATTACAAAGTTTAAAGTTTTTTTAATAAAAATCATTTCATGAAGGATTTGTGAAATTTTTTACAACCGTTTCATGAAAACACAACTAGCCATGTTAAGGATTCTCTGTCTTTTAAAACTATTGTTACGGAAAGACAATTGAAATATCCAAAGGATCTCAATGTTTGTCACCAGTTCACTCAATTATTTGGAATTAAAATTAGATATTACAAAATCCAAAATATTTCCGTTCGTGAATGAATCGTGACCACGCCCAGTTTTATAAATTTTTGCAACTTATTTTGTAAAATATTTCACGGGTCAAATTGTACCGCGCGTCGCAGGAATTGCGAATTTATTCATTTTCTCTTTGATTCGATGCTTTGGAAAAACTCTAAAATCCTCAGCTAGGCATTTAAGATCTTAGGCAAGGGATGGTAGAGGACGTTGGAGGGAGAGGAAGTGGGAGGGAGAGGAAGTGGAGACGGGAAAGTGTTGGTGGCGGGATGCGATGGGTGTTATCCTGGGAGGCAAGGGGTGGGCTGAGATGGGCCTCGGATGGATGATGAGAGGAGCCCTTTGAAGCGCGGCAATTACAGCCGGGGGGGGGGGGAGGTTGAAATCCTTCTCCCTCCCTCCCCCTACGGGTGGTAATTGTTGGTTAGGCGAGAGAGCAGCAAAAGTCGGCGAGTCTTGAGGGACGAGCGAATGGGCGCCGCGCTTGGCCAGCCATTTGAAGGGGGCGGAGGCGGGGGCGGCGAGACGCCCACACCACGGCCCCCACCGGGAGGCAAGGCCCCTCGGAGGCGGTAGAGGGGGCCGTCGAACGCATTTCACCTGGGGAGAACGATGGAAAGAAGAAAAAAAAGAAGAGGAAATGAAAAACATTTGGAACCCTCGGCGCGCCTACTCACTTGTCGGAAATTATATCCGTGACCTATCGACCGTGTCAAAGGAAAACGTCAATACTTAAATGGATATGAGTGCTTTCAGAAACGCTCGAGATGACTAGCCGAAAGGGCTATTGTGGCCCCTTGACGGAACGACACTCTCCCGCGGCTCCTGCCGTTGGTTGGGTGGGAGGGAGAGCTCGAGATTTTTTCATTTTAAAACGTTTAGGGAATGAATTATTAAAGAACTACTGCACGGAGCACTTACATTCCTCTTCATATTTATGAAAGGAAGCTGTGGAAGGGTATTCCATTCCTGGAAAGAAAAATTTTTCCACCCGCTGCTCCTGAGTCATCCCACCATCTCACAGCCGGATACGGATTGGTGACTTCTTTTCACAGTGCGCGGAGAATTTTGATGGAATACGGTCGCTGCTCATGGATATTTGTGGAAACCATTTCAAATGAAAAAAAGAGTAATTCACGTTTGAAATATATTACATTGGCGGAACTGGATGAAAAAAACAAATCCTAACGTTTCCCAGAAGGATTCACAAAAACTTGTCTAAAAACACGTAAAAGAGATATGGGGTTGAGTTAAGAATTTTTTCCTTGAGTAATGCTTCTCATTTAAAAAAACAATGACAATATCTACTTCCAGTCATTAAACTGAAAAATGTTCTTAAGACAATACAAATAATAAGTTTTGGAATAAAATATTTTTGCCGTATTTGGATATCAAGCGAAGTTAGAAGTTAAATAACACTAAAAGTGTGCTGTCAAATTCTAAGAGCCAGGAATAAAGTGAGTAGAGTTTAGGGGTCGGATTTAGTTTATTTTTTCCCCTTTTCGTAATAGTTTTTCAAATTGCATACCGCCAAAGAAGAGTAATGGTCATCACTGCTGTCCTAAAATCAAATTCCAAAAATAAAAAAGCATACATCTCACCGATTCAGGCTTCACTTCGTGGAAGTTTATAGTATCCATGAGGAATAATATTTTACATTTCTACAGATTTTTATTTAGATGGTTTAGTGCGTTTCATCGCCTAGCATCGGTACCTGATGATGCCGCAATTCGGTGAAACCATCAAAATAAAAATCTGAGGAAAATTACAACAATGTTCCTTATATCTATAAAAAAAGCATCAAATAAGATATGGCGAATGACAACATAGCTTTTTTCTCAACTGTGTGATTGAAAAATAACGATAACGTGAGCAAAAGCAAAAAAAAGAACAGTGATCGGGTCCCTTATTTGAAAACAAAATTATTATAAATATTTGAACTAATATAAGAGAAATAGGTAACCGACTAATTGGCAGTTCCAGAGATAACCACATATCTAAAATCAGTTATGGACTCAGTCCTTTGACAATTTCAGTGTCAAACAGTTTGGGAATGAAAGCATTGAGTGACAATAATACAATGCTTAAACGATATAGAATATTCTGAGAACGTTTATTTCGCATTTCTATTAAAGCTAATACATCAAATTCCAAATCACATTATAATATTCTCTGGGAATTCACAAATTCTGTGTCCACCTTTCGATCATTCTGTGCTACGTGAAATTTATACGCCATTTTCCGTAGATTAAATATTATTCACAGAGTAGAAAATAATTACTCTAAACACAAAATTAATGTTAACCAGAATTCACGACAGTTCATCTGCGAAAATTACCTGTATCTAATGAAAACAGTGAAAAAAATGTCCGTAATATTTGATTCTTAGCAAGAAAACTTAGATTGAGATGAGAGCCAATAAACTAGTTTACACTGATACATTTACGGACAGATTCCGCCATTCAGCAGTAAATATCTTCTCTCCCTTCTAAGCAGCAAAAAAACTCTCGTCAACCACTTTAAGCCATCATTCATACGGTAACTCGAGAATGAAACATCTGATATTTGATTCGCGCGCAAACGGAGAAAAATATAAGTCCTGCGGTTAGGGCATGTGTTTCGTTCTATTTATATTACTTACGATTAATTCTGCGAAATCGACTGCTTCCCTGAAAAAAAGAAGAAACACTGATGGGAAACTATTTCTCGGAATACGTCAGCCGTGAAGTTGAAATTAGCAGGCGACAATAAAAAAAATGGATGTAGCTCACGTCGTGAAGTTAAAGTGCTGACCGTGGAGGCAGCGGAGGTAGAAGGAGGAGAGCATGATGGGTTAGGTGGAGTGGGGTCGGCGGCTGATCTCACGAGCGACTTCGACGCCATAGGAGGAGGGGGGAAATGGAGGACGCACGCGTGGGAAAAAGACACAGGCGACGAATAATGCGAGTAGCGAGTGATTTCGGGATGCTGGGAAGAAGATGCAGCCTCGTGGTCACACTCCTCGCTTCCCCCCCCCTCGCTACAAGGGACAAAGACTGTGAAAAGCGAGCGCGGTGACCCCTGATCGCAAACTCGATGGCCTCACGTCTCCATGCCCCTGCCACACCCCCTCTCTTTCCACCTCCGCCTCACCCCAAAAATCCCTTTCCCTCCTCGTTCCCTTGCCGTCGTTGAGAAGTGAGAAGTATCATGGAAAATGTTTGTACAGTAATAAAACAAAACGTCCCTTAAAACAAGTAATATACGTCTCGTATAAGTACCAAGGACATAAATACCATCACATTTCATGCTCAGAGCATACTATACATTGTACATGAACCTCGAAGTCTTAAGTTTAATAACTATAATATTATAATTTATTGTTCTTGGACTTTTATATCGTCCATTAGGAACATAGAGAATTAATACAATATTTTTTTTTATATATATACAATTTAAAGCTGACATGTTAAAAACAAAAATGTATACACCATGTAAAGTAAAAATAAAAGAGCAGAAAAAAAGAAAAATACCACTAGTAATACTCTTTCAAGGGCTAGTAGATAATGAAATTAATCCATGCTTAAACACAGAAAAAAGAGGTAGAATCCTTAATATCCTTAGGAATACTGTTCCAAACAGAAAAAGATTTTTGAAAAGTGGTTGTTCTATGTTGGGGGGTGATTATAAAATCAGGAACCATTACAGTCGTAACATTTGACTTTTTATTTCTTAAGGGAAAGAATTGCAGCAAATAATTCGGTTGTTCATTTTTGAAGAGACAATACAGGAACGTACCAAGCAAGTATTTTCTTGTTGTTTTGGCCTTCATGCAAGGCGGGTAAAATAAGGGGAAATATGATCATCTTTATTTAGGTTGAAAATAAACCTTACACATAAATGTAATAGGCGTTGGAGCTTTGTATTATGCTCTTAAGTAAGATCTTGGTAAAAAATTGCAGCAATAATCAATGTGAGGGAAAATGAGCGTAGATATGAGTTGCTTATGGGTTTGAAAAGGTAAAAGGTTTTTTTTTAGTTTTGAGATGGTTTAGGAAAAGTTAAGAAATAAATTCGATTGAATTTGTAATTTCGCAAGTTTTACATTATTTGAATAATTTTCCTATTTTTAAACCGCTTCGAAATATCAAATTTCGAGTATAATGTATTTATAAAAACAACGGTAGTGCAAATACGAGATCTGATTAAATATACATTTTCTTCACACTTCGACACAACAAATTTAATACCTTTCTTGCAAAATATCGTGTTAAATAAATATGTAGATCACTCCTAAAAATAATAAAACAAAAAAATTATGTAAACGATGAATACCGTTGTACGACAGAAAATGTATCAATCGAAGTACTTTAACGGATGTATCGATTCGATCAAGCATCTTAATTTTATGCTCAACGAGACTAGAAAGTATTTTTAGTCAAAGTTATTGTTTTCGATAGCGACAAGTGTTGAGGAAAGTCGACTAATATTTTAGTAATATGGACTAAAAGACTTAGTTTTGAGAATAGACTTTCCGCTTGTTTGACATAGGAAGTAAAAGTGATAGGCTTTGAAATCAATTACATGATTCCCGTGGCATGATACATAATAAGTTTGTACCAACAGTACAGAGAAGAAGTGTCACATCGGAGTCCTTGAAATACTTTTGAAGCTAATTTATCGCAAGGCTGCCAAGTCATGGACCATGAAAATGAAATCACAGATATTCTTTAGCACTTATTAATAAAAATGCCCCCAAAAGTGCAGATATTTTTATATAATAAAAACTCAATATCAATGGTGATGAAGTTTAACAAAATCACAAATGGGGAGTATTTTCGGACATCAGAATCCGGCATGAGAGCTGCATGGGGTGCGCGAAAATCGAGGCGTTATATGCAGAAAAGTGACTGTTTACTTTTCTTTTTTAATTTCTTCATTAAATTATTTTGTTATTTTTACTTACAGTATATATTACGATATAGCACAGGTCACCATCAGCGAAAAATTAAATCGAAGATTGTTTTCCCCCAATTTGTTGAAGTCTCCACTTAAAGGACATCTTCATCTCCGAAATTTCCCTTACTTAACGTAACAAATAATTTGCCTTATCCAAAGTATTCTTCGGTAATTTTTTTCATACATTTCTCCGTCCGGGTATACTTCCAAGAGATTATGCTCAAGTACGTTTTTTTCTTCCATTTTGCTGAGTTATAATAAAACTTCTTTTCTCCTCAACTCTTTGTTTGTATTATTCATTTGTGACTCTGCACCCATTAGATCTCTTTCACACTTCGATATCACCAGCTCTTTCAATATTATTATTCTGTAGCAGGCATCACCTAAGCTTCACTGCCGTGTTAAAGAAAGCTCCAGACACAAGTTCTAAAGAAATGCTTTCTGGCGTTAATGCTTCAGTTGCTTTATCTTAACAGACTCCTGACAGGCTGCCTTCCGCTAGGGCTACACTGTTCATTCCCTCCCCTACCTTCGTAAATCACTGGTGGTACGACTTCCCAAAGAGATGAGTTATAATACTCAAAGCACAAATAATTTATCACTTATAACACATAATGTTCCTGAAAAAATATGACAAATACAAAAATATAAGTAAAACACACCCCTTAGGAATCAATGGTCCCGTTTCTGCGTTGTCAACTCCTTAAATACAAAAAATTTAATCCAATACCGGCTGATGTGTTACAGTTCATTTTGGTATTGCCAACTGAAAATATGGAATAGAAGAAATGAAAATAAAATTTGCAGAGTCAGCAAAAGCATAATTTTATGAGGCATGAAATTTTCTCTAGTGTTCCACCGGGCAATTGTCTTCATAACTGCTACCTTTCCAATGAGCGACTTGCTCAGAGCTTCTGGTTCAGAAGCCCTAGAGATGGAAAAAAAGTCGCTCTTTGAAACGCTGGCACTTGTGAAGCACATTACCCAGTGGAACACCCGAGAAACTTATCTGCATAGTATTCACCGGGAAATACCTTGCATGTTTCATCATTTTAAGATATTTTATACCATAGTTTGTACCTATTGTCGCGAGTGTGGCGTACAATTTCATTTCTGCTAAGGGCGCAAAAACTTCCTTATTTTTCCTGATAAAAATTCTACTCCTACATCCACATACTAACCTGCGAGCCGCCACATGGACGTGTGGCAGGGGGTGTCAGGACACCAGCCGAGTAAAGATGTAAGGTTTTGGGAGGTGAAACGGTGACGTGTATTATGGGACTGTATTTAGTGGAGCTCATTTTTTATTTTGGTCGCTTATGGGGCGTGGGGAGAACGAGTGTTTGTACCTACCTGTTCGACAATGTATCCATCTTATTTTATCGCTTCTGTCAGACCTTGAGATGTAGTAAGGCGTCATGATAATATTCTCTGTGTCGCTCTGAAGCACACCAGTTCTGAATTTCTCAAGCCTGGCGTGTAGCCTCCGAGTCTCTCGGGGCTCCCACCTTAATCCCTCTAAAAGTTGTGAGACACTATATGTATGTTCGCTCGTAGCAGTTTTTAACGAAGCGTGCGGCTTTTCTTTGTATTGTATTAATTTTTCGGCTTAATCTTTATGAACAGGGTCCCAGATACTCGCGGCGTATTCGAGGCGTGGCCTAATCAGAGCGAAGTAGCATCTCTCTTTTACTTTTTCATTTTTTTTATACTCACAACTTCAAAAACAGCACAACAATGGTCTTTCACAACGGGTATTTCAACATTAACAAGTGAAGAACGCACACACCCATGTACAGGGCAGATAATATTCTACCCAGGCCGGACTCGAACTCGCGACCCTCGAGTTAGCAGGCGAGGACTTTACCCCACCGCCACCGGGGCCGACGGGCAACCTCAGTCAGGGAACATCGGAGGACTTTCCTGGCTTAACAAAACATAGTTTCTTTTCAGTCTAGTTTAGGCTTGACTAGAAACCTAGTCCTGGTCTAAGCCTAGCGTGTAGCCTGCGAGTCTCTTGGAGTCTCTAGGGGCTCACACCTTAGTCATTCTAAAAGTTGTGAGACATCTTCCACCTGTTCCAGGTTTTGCTATAAAAATCAATTTTGCATTAAATCAAAATTATTGATAATCTCGGAACTCTTGAAACGTATGCTCCGGTGGTTATCAAATGATTATCGAACGAGAAACACGATCGTATCGAATACACATCGTCAATCATCTTCGGGCTGAATAATCCGGACGTAAATATGGACGGTTGGAGGCTTCCGGGAGGGAGGTCGCGAGGATGATATAAAGGGAAGGGTTGGGAGGAATGGGAGGAGGAGTGGTGGGGGAGGAGGCGCCTGTCTTTCCGGCCGATCGCCCTCCTCCTCGCCGCCGTCGCCGCAATCGTCCTCTTCGTCACCTGCAACCGCATCCCTCGGCGCCTCTCAGCCGTGACGCGGGGCAACGCGCGATCGCCTAACCCCCCCCAACCACCCTCCTCCTCCCCCAACCTCTTTCACTCCCACCTAATCGCCCAAGTCCACTCAACCCAGACACTCCCTCACTCCCCTTCTCACCCCTCCCAAAAACCACCCACCGCTCATAATCACCACCACGTTCTCAACCTTGTATGACACGACCATAATTTTTACATAGCACCAGGGTCGTTCGATTCCATACCTATACTGTGGGTGGAGTAAACATAAAATTTTCAGATACAATAAAACATCTTGGAATTACCCTAACTTCTGATATATTGTGGAGAAAACACACACAAAACTTATGTGGCAGAACATTAAAGAAACTAGGTTTCGTTAAGCGTATATAAATAGGAGGGATCCAGGAAATTACGGCCTATATCGTTACCATCACTCTTAGGCAAGACCCTTGAACACATTGTCGTTAGCAATATTACGACATTCCTGGGTAACCGCAACATCTTGCATAGCAATCGGCATGCCCTCCGCAAGAGTAGGTCCTGCATGATGTCCTTAAATCGAGGAGTGGAAATAGCAAGTTGACACAATAATGCTTGATTTAAAGAAAGCATTCAATGAGGTTCTTCACAAAAGACTCATATATAAATTGTAACATGCAGAGTTTATAAAAAAAATAGTAATTCGGAAAAGGAACTTTCTCAGTGATCGAAAACAAAAAGTAGTTATTGATGGCTTTACCTCTAATATAGTTGAAATAACATCCAGTGTTCCTCAAGGAAGCGCGATGGGCCCTCTTTTATTCATTATTTACATTAATGACCTAAGTTCTCTAGTTAGCTGTAAATTAAAATTATTTGCAGACTAAACAGTTACCTACCACGAAATAAGCGGTGACGCAGACTTAGAAGTTCTGTCAGCGTACCTTTAAACGTTCATTCGTGGTGCCAGGATTGGGGGTTAGAATCAAATCTTAGCATATGCACCACAGCTCACTTCCTGCAAAAGTCGTCACGTAAATACCATGCCTATACTGTGGGTGAGGTAGACGTAAAATCTTCAGATACAGTACAATATCTTGGAATTACCTTAACTTCTGATATATCGTGGGGAAAACACATACAAAATACATGCGGCACAGCATTAAAGAAACTAGGTGTTGTTAAGCGTATAATTGGATAGTCCCCGGATGAAAAAGTAAAAGAAAGATACTACTTCGTTCTGGGTAGGACACACTTCGAATACGCCACGAGAATTTGGGACCCTGGTAATAAAGATTTAACCAAAAAATTAATAAAATACAAAGAAAAGCTGCACGCTTCGCTAAAAACTACTACGAGCGCACAATTAGTGTCTCACAACTTTTAGAGGGATTAAGGTGGGAGCTCCAAGAGACTCGGAGGTTACACGCTAAGCTCAGCTTGCTTGAGAAATTTAGAACTGGTGTGTTTCAGAGCGACATAGAGAATATCATCATGATGTCTTACTACATCTCCAGGTCTGATAGAAGCGATAAAATAAGAATGGTTCTCTGCCGACCAGATAGGTACAAATCGCGTTCTTTTCGCGCACAATAAGCGACCACAATAAAAATTGAGCTCCACTGAATACACTCCCATAATACACGTCACCATTTCGCTTCCCAAATCTTACATCTTTACACGGCTGGTGACCTAACACCCCCAGCCACACTCCCATACGTCGGCTCGTAGGGTAGTGTGTAGATGTACATATATCCGTAGTTCTATCGACATGGGTATTCGCAACCATTTCCTACCCCACGGCCGCCATTAATGTGCTTACTGAGCAGTACTACACCCATGAAAATATGCGAATTAGCGGCGCAAGTCCTCATTTCGATTCCGAATGCACTGCCAAATCAACAAAAGCGCTGAACAACCAATCCTCTGCTCGTGGAAATTGACGCCAAAATAAGCACATTAAGGTAATTTGAGCGAAATATCATTTCACCTAGAAATCTATGAATTCGGTCTCAATCTAAAGAAAGACTTCTCACTCCTCCAAAAATACCAAAATAGCCGCAATTTCCGAGATTTTTTACGAAAAATACCTGCCCTTTTATGTAGAAAATGGTAGGTATATGCATTATAGAGAGGCCTTATATAGTATAGTAAATAACTATAATATAAAATAGTATTATAAACAATAAAATATTTTAAAAATTGAGGAATGCATAACACCCTAGATCTCGTCAAAAACGTGTCTCGTGTGCTGTTCGTACGTTTTATCAAATGTTTTTGAAAATAAACCATATATTTACAACAGTAATGATTTCAGGATTGTAAAAAAACCTTCCGTTCTGAAGGAGTTTTTATCGTGCATCGTGAAGAAAATGAGTCAAGTTAAAGACTGATACAGATACTTTTTTTTAATTACTTAGAATTTCAGTCATATAAAAGTATATAATTGCACGATTAATAGTGCATAATTTAATTCACTCTTTCTATAGTTGCTAAAATTAAAAAAGTATTAACCGAATATGGTCTCGATTATGACTAGGAAATTATCTCGCTCAAACTACCTTAATGGCAGACTTGTTTACGTTACGAAGATCTGTTACGAAGTAATATAAACGATATTGAGCGACCTTTGTAAATACCAGCATAAATACTCGTTTATTCTCTATGAGAGTGATAGAATTAAGAAATAAAAAAAGATCTGTTTACCCGGAAGAGATCCTGACTTTCCATATATTGATCTTAGTTTTCTTTCTTAAACGGAAATCGCCTCTAAAAATAAATTGTTCCCCTCGATAGCTTATTCAATGCGATGAAACCGTAGCTAAATATTTCCATAGTGTCTGTGAATCCAGCATAACAGTTTCGTATTGACCTCTTATAAGTATATTTTCCCCATGCATTATTATAAGAGGCATGCGCAGCAATGCCTTTGGGCGTCAAGGGTAAAGGCGTGTGATTTTCCTGACTAGATTTGAGGCCATAACTTTGGCTCCACACGAACATAAGCATTTGAGACAATATTGACTAAAGGATATATTATCGCACGTAGAACGGTACTAAAATATACTTTCTCTTGCGAACCACGAACGACACTATACACACAAATCCTTACTCCTATAAAGTACATTATGACTTCCTCTTCCACCACTGTTCTTTCCTAATGCCTTTCTCGCCCGTTCTTTCCTATGTTCGCAGGATTTTGGGGAACATGTAGATCTACAGAGTAAGAGAACTTCCATGATAAACAGCGATAACTTTATCTCGTTGCCATATTTATTTTATTGAATAACCTAGATATCAGCACATTAGTGCCATTATCGAGGTAAAAAATGTGTCATATTGAGTCTTATTTGTCCATCAGAGGGGAGATTTTGCGATGTGATTTGCGATTTGCGATTTGCGGTGGAAGGGTGAATTCGAGGTTGAGGTGAAATAAGTCAAAACAAACTACGGGGACCGTGAGTCAAATATTTGAAGAGAATTTGAGTCACAAAGAATGGGAGTGAAATAACAACGAAACAGATATAAAGAGACTGAGGCACAGGGTTAGAATACCACTATACCTCTCCGGAGCATCATGAGGATTGTAATAACTTTTTGCTGAAGGATGACTCAAACGACTTCTAATTGACTAAAGCAGCGTTTAAAATACGGATTGTTCAGTGATTGATGCGACCACAGTACTTTGGAAGCAAATTGGAGATAGAGATTTTCACCCTTCATCTATCAACGTTCGGTAACGAACTCACTCTGACAAATGAATGTTAGCGTAATATCTTTTCAAACCAGTTAATGAGATCACTTTTTTCAGGTTTCTTCCCATTAAATGTACTGTCTTCGGTTCATCTCTTCGCTGAGTTACATTTATCACAAGCTCGCGTGATAGTTGTTTACGTGATCTGGGTACCTGGATTCGTATTAAATGGGAGAAAACAGTAAATAGGGAAGGAATATATATTCTATCAAAAGAAGGAAAAAAGATTTACCGTAGACTTAAAGAAGAGATGTACTCCAAAAGATGGAGCGTAGTCTTTGAAGCAGAGAAAATAAGGGATTTACACAAGTGATTTTCTGGCTGGAATGAACTCTCACATGATTAACAATTTAATACAATGTGATCTGTAAAATTATCGCAAATATTACAGTAGGAAGAAGATTGAGAGCAAAATTTCATCGGTATAAGCCTTTGCAAACAGTATCTGCTCTAAAAAATGACTATGACGCAGATTTCGAGATTCACTGAATTCTTCATCTACAAGTAATGATTATGATTCCGTACAGGCATCAGGAGAAGTTTGCAGGCATTGAAATTTCCTTAAAAGCAGGCATGAATATATTTCTATCCATTTGTAAAAATCGTTGCGGAGGCGTGATTTTTGCACATTACAATGTAATAATAACAGACATAATGACAGAAATCAAAATCAAAACAGCAAGCAACTTTTTCCTCCCCAAGGCAAACAAAATAGATAATAAATTTATGTCACAGTAATAAAAAATCCGATTTTTTAGCGAAAATGTCTTGCTAATACCAAAGGGGTCGGCATTACTCATCATTTCAGTTACAATTGCCTTATCAGTATGATCCGCTGATTGATTGAAATAAAATTAATGTCGAAAAAGCGTTAGAGATTAATGCAAACTGTAGAAGTTTGGAAGGTGCAGGATGATAAAACACAAAAATTACCTATGCACATATCGGTTTTTAAAAATTTGTCTGGTGGCGGTCTTTATAAAATGCGAATAGCTCTGAAAAACATCAAACAAAACATTTATCAAAGGGCATTCAGCGTTTTACTCAACAACAGTTATCCAAGGTTATCCAGGTGATTCCAAGGCTTCAAATCAGTCCTAAAATCATTAACATGAGGACTTCTGTGATGTTTTCCTTAGCGCGAGTGAGAAGTCCTGAGTAAGGCGTGGTGCAGTTTGAGAGCCGTCATTAGAGCGTCGCATCCGGGCGAGGGACTCTTTTATTTCTTCGCGCAATCAGACTGCGCCTGTCGCATACGCCCAGCTTGATTCCGCTTGTATTTTCACTCTCGATCCTTGGGTGTGATTCTGACGGCGTAAACAAAGGCTTTCGCTCCGAACTCTTAAAATCTAAGGGCGGGATTACGATCGTATTATTCCTGACGAAAAAACGGCCAGCGGTGTTCACCTTTCCGAGATATTTCTGCCAGGGAGCTGTATCAATGGATTATCAGAAACATTTTTCATTGTTTTTTCAAACAGAGTTCTAAGTGGTTGAGATGTTGCTGTTCATTTTCATATATTTTAATCAAAGAATAAATTATACTAAACATACGCATCAATCGACGGTTAAGTCGTGACGTTAAATTATTTTCAAAAAAAGATTTTCCTGCATATTTAGCATTGAATTAGAGTTTAACTATAAATGAATACTTAGACAACCTAGGATAGGAATTAATTGGAAATGAATACTTTGGTTCGTGACATGATGCTTTTCAAGTCCATAATGCCTTAAAACAGGCTATTTATGCTTAGTTATTCTACGCATAATATGAAATCAACTGTTCCTCTGTGATTTTATAATATCATCTCATAAACACAATTAACAAAGCGAATATGATACATTGTAAGATTAGGCCATCTATCCCCTGACGTTCGTAATTCTTATTTACAAATCGTAACGACGATGGTGTCATTCGATACAATGGCGAAGTGGGAAGTAAACTTGGTCACAGAATCGTTAAATTATGCTTAAAATTATTCCAAGCATGTGAGCAATGTTATTCTCGACGCATATTAAATAGATATCTACAACGAATTAAAATGATCAAGTATACAATATGGGTGAAACAATATACAATACACAATAAGGGTTAAACTCCAAAAGCCGTAAACATAATTTTTTTAATGTCCTTTTTACCAAATTCCGTATTTCATTTAAGGCTGTCAGAGTTTCACTCTCATTATATTATTCAAGCTCTATGAACTCACTTCTTCATTAAAAATACTTAAGCTCAATATTAAATCAGAAATTTTTACCACAGTATTTAAAAGAAACAATGTGCTCTTCTAAAATCGTTTCCAACATCCGGGTTTCCGGATACTTTAGTCATATTAGTTTTTAAAATGCTAAGTATGAAGCAAAATTAAAAAAAAATGAGCTGTTGGAGCACATATAACAGAGGACAACACGGCAATATCAGACAACGAATCTAAAAGAACATATAATGGCAAAAATGGCAATGGACCCTTAAGTTGTGCTAAGAACCAAATGAAAGGCAAGATACCTAGTATTAATGAACTTGAAACCCTAATGACGAGTCTGATTGTCGTTCACGTACATATTCCATTCTGCATACGGTAACGGCTGAACACTGCAGGCAATAGCAGCAGTCAGACTTAGCAGTAACAGTGTTATTTTTCATTGCTAATAAGTTTTTTTTTCATACGATAAACTGTTCAAGAATCCAAACGTCGCAAGGTTCATATGTAAATTGCGTTATACGTGAGATAAACTGAGATTGATTTGAGAATATGAATTGATATAAATTTTTATTGCAAATATTTTACATGCGTATGACAGAGGTAGAGTTATTATTCACATCTGTACATGTTAATTGCAAGATATATTAGTTATGTTTGAAGTATTCTTCGCAAGTTGGTAGGAGTAGGAATAGATACATTTGGAAAATAATAAATGCGACATAAATCATTAATCGCTGAGATAATGCCGACAAAAGTCATTCCAATCGTATGTGCATAAATTCTTAAATCGCTCTCCATTTTCCGTTAATGGAGTACAAAACCTTACCGCGATAAAATATTAAAGAAATTGGTTTTCTCGACTACAATTTGGCACGCTTATGTTAGAAATACCGCCATCAGATGGAAGAGAATCATAATCGTTATCAGAATATCAAATCTACGATGACAATTGTAAGCTCTGTTCTATCAGATTTACGTCGTTACATGGCCAGCTGTCTACTTCCTACATATAAGGGTCAATACCCGTGAATCGTCATCATCACCAGGCTTCCATACGCATCTAAATCTTACGCGATCCTTGGCACGTGAATTCACACCCCCGACGCTAAATCATCCAGAAAGAATGCACACCGAAATACGAGGATGTTGGGGGGGAGAGGGCAAGGGGGGGCAAGGGCATCAGCCGGGTGGATCGTCCCCCATCCGTCCCCGGCAATCTGCTCTGAAGGAGCAGGGAACTGGAGACGCTCCATTAGAGATCGTCGAACCTTACTCGGCGGTCGGAAAATTTATACAGATCAAGGAACAGGAACCAGAAAGTGAGGATGATCCATCGAAAGTGACGCTTAGGGGTCAACCGCACTGAATCACATTAGGAACACCTTAGTTTTTTAAAGGAAACACCTTATGGAGAGAAACATCAGCAAAAATTTACAGCTGGTCCTTGATTCGTACATTTTGCTAATATGAAATATCATGACAGACCATCCGCGAAATAGAATCGATATATACGAGGATAAGAGTAGCCGTGATGTCGTTCGAGTTCCTATTGGTGCTCTCACGGAAATTTCCCACTGGTTTAAGGGATATCCCTTCTTATAAAATAAAGCTGAGTCAATAGCAAGTAACTGTTTCTCCAGTATAAATATCACGAGAGAATATTCCGCTTTATAAAAATATGAACTGAGAACTTCGTAGAGGAGCTCCCATTATGTAGAATTCGTTTCAGTTATGGCCAAATTAATAGATTTCCACAGCGAGGACATCAGTTTTGAAAGTTTACGAACGAAACACTTCGTTAATTCATCTCTAAAGAGGTACATTATTTTGACTTTGAAATAGGAGGAACGTAGGAAGAAAATCTAATAATGATATCGAACAAGAAAATCTCTCACAATTTAAGTAAGAGGATTTTATCAATTCAGTTGAGTTTGGGATAACTAAGTAAGCATCCTCCGATAAAAAATAGTGAAATGGAGATTGATTACTTTCATTAATACCCCAAAATACAGGTTCACAGAATATATTTGCCCGAATCACTTGCGATCCTTCATAAACTGCGAGCCATACTTTATTGTACATGGTTTACAAGCATATGTGACAGCTATTAGTCCACGTGAATAGTTCTCAAGCTCATCACCATCATCTTCAGGGCAACAGTAATAAACATAGTATATTTAATGGGTAATGTTTGGTTATTCGATGCATCGAGAATGCGGCGAGTACATGATGATGCACAGAGTATAGAAGAGAAAATGAGCCATCAATATTAAATAAGAAAGACAATAAATGAGTGAATATATTCAACGGTATCCGGCGAACTATTGTGGACCATCATCGTGAATATTAAAATAAAAAGAAAAAACTTTGAAATGTCCACTCAAATTTGTACAGATAAATAACCGAGAGATGATAATCTTTACACATAAATAAGTACTTAAAAGCTGACGATACTCACAAATATTTGACGAAATATTAAAGCCTAAAACGTAAAAAATGGTACGAAGATTTCATACAAATTTCCCATTTCAAATTCCTATTAATTGGATATTCTACCAACCAATTGGAAAAAATAAACTACAACGTTTCTTTGCTCGTATTCCTATGAGCTAATAAGAACATAATTCTACATCCTAGTTGAAGGATTAATGAATCTCTCATTTTGAGAAGTCAAATTGAGATTGTTAATTATAAGCAGGAAGGCACCTCAAACTTACGAAATACGGAAAGTAGAATTTTTCGTGACGTCCCGAATGATGGATTACTGCTGCCGTAAACGACAGAGTCTCATCAAAACCGCAAGAGAACCGCATTAGATAAGAAACCACACTTATGATAATGATGACTGCGATTCAAGAAATTTGATTTCTTAACATGATACATACAAATTATGGACGAATGTCATTGTTCTTGCTTAATCATATCATCAAAAACTTCCATCCCCGGCGTTTTTCTGATATTAGACGCGAGATTTCGTAGAAGAGAGGTGAATCTTCCACAGGTCCGGGGTGCTGATGAAATTTTTCACTAGAGTCCCCTCAACAGCTTCAGAATGAAAAATTCATTCGGGTGAGCCCCTGATGTTGAATGATAACAATGTCATTTTCCTTCAACCTCCCTCAAAATCTGTCACGTTAAGTGAGAACTCATTTGTATATTCAGTTCCATCCTTGTTATTGTCACTTCCTCTATCACATGATATATTGTCCTTAATTTGAACAAACATGAACTTAAAACAATCCGGCTACTTCCTCAGTTACTTCCCCGTTCCAGACCCTCTTTCTTAACTCGACCGATTTCCGGACTATCAACGTCGCTCATGCCAGAAGAGCCGCATTCTGTCTTCTCCTTTGTGAATATATCACTGGCTCTATATGATCTTGATATACGAAACTATCATTAAAACAACTCTGATACGTACTATTGTGCGCACGTACGATTCGTCCGTTCCAATGGGTTTTTTATTGAGCAATATAGTCCGGCAAGAAATTGTTCAGGACCGGTAACTTCATTACAGAACATCTAAATTGACATGGTAACTTAGTTGTACACTTCGTAAATGATCAAGGAAAAACAATCACCGAATTCACTTCGTCCTCGCGCATGTCAACTGCCATTTTTTAATTTCAAGCGAGCTAAGACACATGTTTTATATGTCATACACATGGGTATCTTCTCTGTCAATATGAAGAGAAATTGAGAAAAAATTAGTAGAAGATGCTTTTAAGTCAGGGTATAAATTAAAAAATAAGGAAAATATTTAGATTTAGGATTTTTATTTTCCCCAGGCTTAGCTGCGGGGGTCGTTAGGAGCGAAGTTAACCGCAGATACGAGAGGAAATATTAGAACCACAACATACCCCACTCAGCCAATGTCGAACGAAAGCTCAAGTACCATATATTCGAGGAGAAGATACACGTTCAACAATGATTTTAGCATTCAATTCATTCTAAAATGTGAAAAACAAAAACTCATTCGCGTATTAATGATAAAAACTAATCAACTACTTTCATTAATGAAAGCTAAATATCAATTAAATTTTTGTGTGAAATTTCGAATGAATTGATAAAGGATGATATATTGAGCTGTTTCCATGAGTGTGGAAACTACAATCGATGGCTTCCAAGAATAACATGGTTTCAAAGTCCTGCTTTGATAAATGCCGACTCTAATGCCTCAAACTTTTCGTCTCACGGCCCGTGGTTAGTGACATTCAGTAAATCCAACATGCGCCAGTGCAATTTCTCAGTATCTAACGCATGTCACCAAACCTGTTTTGTATTATAATTTCAGCGAAATCTATTTCAAATGCCTCTTTCTGCGATATCTAACAGCCAGAAGTGTAACTAATCATAACTCAAGAAAACGTCCTATACGTGTATTTTTTCATTGTTATTTTATCAATCCTTTAATTACTAGATAGAACAGTTGAATTAATATTCCTTTTGAGAAGATTTCTCTTTTTGTATTTGCCCAAGTGCCATCCATCACAACTTACAAACCTCCATAAGCAATGTGGTCTTCTAAGTTCTGCTGACTCGTTTACTTGGAGCTTGCTTATAGAGCCTCAGAACTACGGACGATGTTTTTTTAAAGTATTCTACCAGCTAATTGGTAGGCTTTTGGACAGTGCTTATCCTAATCCGTTTTCACTCCTACGGATGGCCCACCAATACATCCCTCTCGAATTCTTCATATTATCATCCGCTTCTTATTTAGTCCAGAGTTCTAATCCTCTTCCTTCCTCTTACCCTCTTCTGCATTGTTCACCCCTCTATTGCCCTCTTCAGCATTTCTTCTCCTCACCTACTCCACACCCACATCTCAAAAGCCCCAAGTCTACGTAAATCGCAATGGCGAGGTCTCCGACCCATACAGCGCCACACTCCATATTGGAGTTTGCACCAGCCTTTTCTTTACCTCTCAACTCAGGCCCCTCCTCATCCTCTTTGAAAATCCTCCTTTAGCCCTGGCAATTCTGCATCTTACGTCCCTGCCACTGAAACCATTCGCCCCCAATATACTACCAGATATCTCTCGGCTTGCTTTATTTTGTGCCCTCCCACCCTTAGGCTCGCTTTCTTGCTTCTAGAGATTCTAATCACTTTCATTTTCTTATGGCTTATCCTCATCCCATACCTCTCCCACTGCACCTCTAACGCACTCATCATTAACTCTATCTCCTTGTCTGCCTGGCACACCAATGCCTGATCATTCACAAATCTCACCCACTTTATCAGATCCCCCCCTACCATTATTCCTACCTCTATATCTCCCACGCTTCCCTCACTATTTCTTCAAAATACATGTTAAAAAACCAATCGCGATATTAAAACAGAAGCAACAATAGAAAGAAAACCACCTTCTTCCCCCTCACCCCCTTCTTATTTTTTCCCCTTTTTGCCTCCCCGTATCCCTGGTCTTCCCCGTTCCTTTATTCCCCGAGGATTCACTAGTTTCCCCCTCCTGCCCTTGGTTTTTCCGTTTACCTGCCAATTCCCCGCCAAATTTCTGTTCCTCAACCCCCCCCATTTTTTTCTCAAATTTGTAAAATGTATAAATGTGATGTGCTCTCTACCAAAATGTCTTGTACCTGATGATGGCCCTGTGAGTTGAAACGCGTCGTGCGCATTAAAATACCTTGTGGAATAGTGCAATTGTTGTTTCTGTTTTAATATGACGAACTTCCACGATATCTCGCCTGAATCTGTTGAAACCAATCGCGATAGTGGGCACCCCTGCCGCACTATCTGCCCCATTACGGCCCATCCCGATTCTCCATCAGCTACGCTAACCTCCAACTAGTCCTTTTTTAGTGTAGCATTGTGGAGACTAAGGGTTTTGAATCTGGAACTTACATCACTTCCTTTCCGGAGGGCATGGTAATTCGCTGGGGAAAGAATCCACCACGCGACGCCGCTATTTCGTAAACCTGGCCAAGCAAGTCCCAATCCATTCAGCGACCTGAGAAACTCGTGTCTTGCTTTCCGTCAGTTCCGTGGAGAACTTAGGGAATGAAAAATTAGAACTTATCATTTCACACGTACGTTATACCCCGCTGTCCGGCACAAGGGCGTGTGGAGCCAAGATAACAGCTGAGTGGTTGGGAATGGAAAAAGGATTAATGGATGTTTAGTTACGATGCCTTTAAAGTTTTGGGTACTTTTCTGGGGTCCCGTCATAATCGCTAAGCGAGCTAGTGAAATCAAAGTATTAAAACCTATCAAATGTACACCTGAGATATGAAATTCGTTAAAATTCCAGAGGCTTGCATAGTGCGGCCACGTCGTCTGTGTGATTATGTGGATTGGAGAGAAGAACATTCACTTCGTAGAAATTCGCCATAAACTAAGACGTTTCGGCAATGTAAAATGCTAGCACGTCTGGCGAGTAATTGTTAGACTTCGGACCTAATACCGGTGAATTTAAATGATTTTTTCACGGCAATTTCATCCCCTGAGGTCCATCAATGCATCTGAGTGCGTGCCTGCGTACCACATCATTTATGTATTTCGCAGTGTTTTGGAAAACATTTATAGATTCTATTGCCGTTTTTCAACTAAGCAATCTTGTCAGGCTTAAACTAGGGCCCTTTTTCCCTCTGAAGAAGTTTAAAACTCGCCTACTTTCTTCTTTTTTGTAGGCACAATGTAGACAAATTCTGTTATAACTTAGATTAACTGCTATTTTTCTTAAAAAGAGTTTTTCACCAACCCAAGGAATCTTTTTTGACCCTCATCTATTTGCTATGATTTCTTTTTCCAAATTGATCCCAAATAAGTGTTGTTTGTTCCACATGAGGCCATAGTAATGTTAGATGTAACTTTTTGTTCACTTTCTCATTACTCATTTGTTAGATCCCTCAAATGAACTCTCATCTTTCAAGGCTGACCCGCGTATTTTAATGATTTGTGTGCTCCGGGGCCATTAAAGTATTACGTTAGACGTTTTTGGGGGTGGGGGTTGGGATCATCTTACATTGTTTTATGTAGGGGGGTCAGGGGATCTGGAAATAAATTACGTAAGATTTTTCAATTTAGTCAGAGTCCGTCTTGAAACATTGAATCGTTTCCGAATGAAAGTGACATGGAGCATCCGCTCGTTAATGGCGTATTTTCCGTAATCTCACCGCTACACCAATGCTCCTATTCTGTCGCCTGTCTGACTAGCTACATAACCTCCATGCTCAACCAAAGCGAGCATTTAACAAAGAGCAGATTCAAATACGTCCAGCATCATACGTAAGAATGAAAGGGAGGGGGGGTTGGGAAAATCTTACATTGTCTCACATGGGGGTGGGGTCAAAAATGGCATAAATCGCCTTACGTGATACTTGAACGCCCCCTAAATTTATGATACATGAACTTTATGATTTAAGAACTTGTTCCTGATGCATGTTCCAAGAGCGATTTAGAGTTCTGGACATGGAGAGATGCTAGTGGCGGCCTGATGTAATTTTCACCTTTCTCTTTCCTTCTCCAATGTTGTTCCAGTGCTCGGAGGCGTCGGTGGACTTGCCGACGACGACGCCGAGCGTCGACGTGGGGGAGACGAGCGTGGGACCGCCACCGTCGGCCGGCGGTGTGGCGACCATCCTCGAGATGGAGTACGGCGAGGGCGACCGCTACAACGCCACCGGAGAGGAGTCCCTGGCCAGTGACGGCAGTGAACACAACGCGGTCAGTATAGAACGGAACATTCACCATTAACTTCCTAACACCTTAAAGTTTTAGCAGTGATTCGGTAGATAGAAACTGATGAGGCATCAACTACTTCAATTGGGCTCTAAGCCATAGTTGGGATTAACGGTTTTAAAAAATTAACGATTAAAATTCATCGTTAAAAATGTTAACTATTGAACTTAACCGCTACTTTTTACAAGAGTTAACATCAATCTTTTTATCGTTAAACATATACATAAACCGATGCAAAACTAACTTCAGTTAATTTTTTTTTGGTTAATTTTTGGTAAATGTCGACCTGTTGGAATTTGGCGGCAAAGCTTGCCCAACAGACAATGGGAAAATAAAACGGTATCAAAGAAAGCAATATAGTTGTGTAGTTGTGCAAGAATACTATGAATAGGCCCAGACGAAGACATCCAAACAAAAGAGGGGTTTAATGGAGTGACCGCCAAAGTTAAGGAACAGACGTGAAAACACGGGACCACTCGAAGACCATGTCTGCGATGGCACGAATGCATTACTCGGGGACACCGTGTCATCAATACTACATAGTTGAACACGAGGAGGGTCACAAAAAAACCTATGACGAGTAACGAGAGAGACGGGTTCATTCAAAGTAACGTATATGTTACTATGCGCCAGTCTACCTAAGTTCAGTCTACGTAAGTAAAAGTTAAATAAAGTTTTCTTGAATTTGAAGTTTGTATTCATTTTATCCCAATTGCAAAAAATGGCTTTTAAAAGCTACTTTTTGAAAGTTTCTTAAAAGTAACTGAAAAAATAACTATTAACTTAAAATTTACCTTTTTCACTTTCACTTTAATCAGTCACTTTTTCATAAAAGTAACTTTTAACTTTAACTGGTGACTTTTTACAGATATTAACTTTTACTTTAATCAGTTAATTTTTTTGGTAAATTTCCCAGCTATGCTCTACGCTTAAAGTTCTCACAATTGCCAATCATGAAGAATCCGCGAATTGGGTTGCCGAAAATAACTCCTTGGTGACTGGCCTGTTGTGGGACGATTTTAATTGAAAGAGCTTATTTTTTAAATAAAATATGACATAATTCAACGTTGAAATATTCCCAGATATAGCTATTACAACGCTTGAGTCAGGCATTTGTTCTTATTACACACGAATTGTACGGTCGCCGACGATAAGACGTTTCCTCCGCGCGTAAGAAACTAGAAATTTGCACAAGATTTGAAGTGCCGTAACTACAAACAGATCGATTATTATCAAGAGCAAACAATGAATTATGAATAGTTTTCTGATTAATTACCACAAATGAAAAAACTGCTCCTTAATATTTAGGAAAACGCCACACTGAAACTTTAACCGAGAAGCTCCTCCCTTTACTGCCTACTCTGCCAAGCCTGGAATCCCGAGTGACTGGGTCCATTATTTAGGCCCATTCCTCGATCGAGAAATAAGCAGAAATAATTGGAATGGAAACATGGCGATTTGAATTCTTTTAAAAGTAAAAAAAACGACTATTACTTAACCGGTAGTTACTCAGCAATTCCCCAGGAGAGAATTACATTTTTTGTCACTGATATTACACAAATTCAATATACCGGTGTTTATGGATAATATAATTTATCTAGTTTAAATATCCACCGAATAATGATGGTATAATTCTAAAATGAGTATCAGCGTTTACTGCTAAATATTATTCCTATTTGAATGGCAAGATCACTCCGAAAATGAAATACGAACTGGCGACCCGAGGAAACACGACAGAGGCTATCCTTCCGTTCTATATTTTAAAGAAATATCGACAAGAAGAATTTAATGTATGTTCACATTGAGCAACGGCATAAGGATTACACAATGTAATACTACCATCAAGCATCAGGAACATGGTGTGGAGGTGCGGTAAAATAACATAATTATTTCCGCATCAGGTAGTAAATGTAAATAATGCACAGCAATGTCAAAACTCACATGCTTAGGCCGCATATTAGGAAAAGACCTAGAAGTAAACAACAGTATATCTTCGAAATATAGAAAAATAGTTCGGAGAAATAATATAATGTGTAAACAATGAAGTAGTAAATTGATGATATTAAACTTTGCTGAATGATTGTAGTTTCGATTACTTCAACTCCCAATTTCGACCAAGATTTCTTGTTAAAGAGCGGTCTCCAACCGGATTACAGGCTCCATGTCTCCCGACGTTTCGGAGAACGAGTTTTTCATTCAGAACCCCTGAATATGTAGAGCAAGTCGGTCATCGAAACGTCGGGAGGTATGGAGCCTCTAACCATAGCCACCTAGAATAGAAGGCCTCGTCGCTGCTTCGTGACGTCATTCAGGGAAGTGCTACGGGTCGTACGGTCGGCACTCCTCCCTCCGGCCGGGATTGTTTACTTCGCCAGCTGAACACAGATGCAGTAGTTTTGGCGTACAAAAAGTTGACTAAGCGATAAATTGTCCATATTTATCGGATTTACCGATGAATAGGGTGATTTAAAAGCGATAAATTGAAGTACATAACCACTTTGAGTACGCTACTTCAAATATAATAAATACGCTAGACTGATATTCATCATTTTTTCGTAGAAAACGAATTGCTGAAATCAAAACTCGGGCCGTACGAAGAACGAATGCCTAGCCATAATCGTCCTCACAGTGGTAAACTCAGCATTGATTAGCGGAAAAGTTTATATTTATTTAAGTTTATCCAACAATAAGAATCAACAACAAAAAACCATCAATGTATCACATACCTATCGTAAAATCATAAAATTAAAAAAATTTGCTTAGTACCATCACCTACTTCATACCTTCACACAATGTATGTATTCTGACCTTTGACCAAAAATGTCCAATTCCCTGGAATACCTATTGTATCTATTGCACACGCTGTTAAGAGGTGAGTTCTCACTGTATTAAGTGTTGCACCGTTTCCTCGTCCTCTTTAGTCCTCAAAAGTCTATTGTTTCTCTTTTACAATATCATACAAATATATTAATCATTCATAACCCTCCTCTTTTCCAGTCTCTGCATATCATACATTTGTAATAAGTAATAACCTGAGTGATGGCACATAATTACCTATTCATTACTGGATAAGTTCCATATTCCCTCATGTACAACACGCATATAAATCGTTTCTGCACCTTGTCAATAACTTTATGGATCCTTACAGTAAAGGGACCAAATTGCAGCAAAATACTCCAACCTGCTCCTCACAAGAAGAGCACAATTAGAGGTTTTATTGTGTTAAAGCATTCGGTCGATCTCAACACATAAAGCTAAGATCCTCATCGAGAATGATACTATATCCTCGATATGCTTATTGAAGTTCAAGGTGCTAGAGAGATCACCCCACGGTCCTTGTGAGATGTCACTCTTTCCAAAGTAGCTCCACTCATACTAGAACCACTCATACTATTCTAGGTGGCTCTGCTCTAACCCGATGGAATACCCGAGAGACCTTCCTTCACCAGATACGCCGCGAAAACCGAAGACCTTTCAAAAATTTAGGTTACTCAAAACTAAAAACATTAAACAGAACACTAAAATAATCAAATTGTTTAATTTCCACATAAATGACATATATTGTGTAAATGATAGAATGCATACGGTATCTATGAATTTTGAAAATTACTCATGAATTTTAGCGGAGACAAAACAATGTTTTATTTCCCAAACTTAAGTTCCCAAGTCATCAACCAGACCCATCCCCCTAAACTATAATGCTACCTTAGTGCGTACCAACTACGGAGGTGACAAATATGGCGACCAAGCTTTCAACCATGAAGTTTACAATCATGTCTCATACGTCATCCGCCAGTGCACGACAAAGCTATCTTCTGATTGGTGGTAGGCCAGCAGAAAATATAGCTCGTTCTATTTGGTCAAACTGATTTTATATTAGGTGCGGTTTTTGGGCTGGAAACTGAAATTGACTTCGGTGATTTTCAAGCATACCTCATTCCAATATCGAATGAATCGGCCTGTATCTCACGAGCTCAGGAATTCGGTGAAAAGTATAACTACCTATCAAAACTTTGGGACGGAATTTGGGCAATCAATAACCTCAATCTTGGTATTTTTAGCTGAGGTGATATGATGTGATCGACACTACATCATTCGGTCACTTGACACCAGACTGATTATCTGATTGATGTTATGCTCGGAGCATCTATAAAGCAAAATCAACTTAATTTTGAATAGATGGATCATACATGTCATCAAAAAGCTGAATGATATCAAAAGAAAACCCATTACTAACTCTAAGCGGATCGACGGGATGAAGAAATTCCGTATTTCTACATTACATCGATAAATCTAGTCAGGTACCTACTAAATGAATTATCACATACTTTGATGCAAAACTGTCGAACATTTTCCAAAAACTGTACACCATATATTATTGTAATGATGTTCCTGAAACGTATTTTGTATCGTTTTCATATAATTTAAACATCAATGACACAATAAAATAGCCTATGTTAAAATCTAGTCCACTTATATTGAAATCCCTGGCTAGTTACGTAATGTACACACTCCAGTAGCTTGTCTGAGTTTAAATTATTAACCGATATTTCCTCTTTATGGTTTATAAACATTGAATCCGTAAAAAAGTCACTATTTTCCGATATTTCACTACACTGTGTTTGACAAAAGTTGATAATTGAATTTATGAATTAGTAGCATGTATAACTTTCTGTGCGACGAGCAGGAGGAAAAAGAAATCAAGGTGAGAGATTGTAAAAGAATGAAGCGGCAAAAGGAAAGTAGAACTCTTTGCCGTTTCCCACCGCTAAATGTTTAATGCAACCGGTTTCAGTTATTCACATAATTATCCAGAAACTGCATAGAGTTCTTCTTCCACCATAAGTAAGTTTTCATCCGTCCTGAGAAAATAAAAAAAGGCATTTTCATTAATGAATGACATTAAAATTGAGATCGAAAGATACTCCTCGCTCGAGTTTCATCGTCATAAAACATCTCAATTTCTACATCTCAGCTTACTTTGTTCACAAACCCTTGCGGGTCTGGCCTACGAGCCAAAAACAAAGGAATGGCCAATGAAGCGCGAGAACGTGGCGGTTATTTCCTTGGAACCTGACAGTACGATATCCAATCATTACTACAGCCGAGGAACTGCTTGGTTAACGGACCGTTGTCCTGAGAATTTTGCAAGTGATATTCCCGGAAGTAATGATAAATTGTTTCGACCCGTATCCGTGGACCGACCGCAGCAGAAGATGGCGGCCATTATCCGGAGATCCACGCAATCCCCTCCGGCCTTCTTCCTCTCTCTCCTCCCCTCTAGCCACTCCTCCCTATCTCCTCCCTCTCTCGGCATGTCTTTTCCCGCCAGCCTTTTGTTTCCCGCCTTCCCCTCCCTAACCTCTACCCACCCCATTGCGACCAGTATGAGTCGCACATTTACGACCTCATACCATTCGTATTAACACGCAAGCCACCGTCATTCGCTCCTTTTCTTAACGGCCCTTGAGGTGGAAACGAGCCTTTCAACGTGTCTTGATATTCCGCGATTAATATGTTACTCTCTGTTCCTTCTCTATCCTTCCGGGAAAGATGATCCCGGTGGGAGTGTCATTAATTGTTCAAAAATGATTTAAATAATCCACTCCGAACGATATGACTCCGAGGGTGTGCCATTAATTGTTCAGAAATGATTTTATGAAACTTCCCCCATTCTTATGAAACGCAATTGTCTAATGCTTTTAATAGACTAAGGAAAAAGTATTATAAAATTCGAAGTGGTTCCGAATTCGGTAGTTTGAAAAGTTCAAGGACTTAGAAAGATTGCAAATCACAGCTTTCAAAAAAAGAAATGACTGGACCGATAAAGCATAATAGAAGTCGAAATATGTGGAGCCATTTTGAGGGCACATTTGGCAGCATTAATATCTCAAGTAATCTCAAGTAAAAATGCGAATATAGCTGAACCAATACTTAATTACTAAACTAAAACCTTTGTGACATTAATGATAATTTCTAAACTTGGAAAATTTATTAACAAAAAGCTTAAGGTGTACTGTGGTCAATAAACCACCGTTAACCAAGTTGGAATACCGTTTGAGCAATAAGAAACGAAGGATCACAATGCCTTGACACAAACACGCATAATCGCTATCGTCATAATAATCCACACTCACTACGTTTACCAATTGACCTCAGATCGACCTGACCGGATCAGCTCACTATGGTAAACGCATCGGGCTAGTGGGATCTCGCAATTCTACCTCAAATTGTACAATTTTGTTCACTCGGAATGCGACTGAACATTTCCAGTTCTGCAATAGTTTACATACCGGGTCAATCGTGCTTCAACTGATTAATTCGATTTTTCAATACCGATATTTTCAGCCCATGCTGGTAAACAAGTCGATCTGAGTCGGTTCGTATCGAATCCTCAGATCGGTCCGTGTTCAGATCTATCTGATATCGACTGGTAAACGTATTGACTGTCAACTAAGAGAGAATCGTCAAATATTCCCAAATCGTAAGCAATGAGTTAACCTTGCGCGTTAGCCACGAGGAATCATTCCGAGCACGACACAATTCCGAGTCACATGGTTCAATTACAAGGGGTTTGAGATTATGGTGTGTTCAAACCACTCATAAAAATCTCACACAGCGTTCTACATCGAGTATTTCTCGCGGGAATATTGTTTAATGAAGCTAAATATCGCGATTAAAGACACCTTGAAGGAATATAATATACTTAAGGTATCCATTCGTATGGGTAAAATTTACCAAAATCTCCAATCATTCGTTGTTGTACACCATGAAGGAATATAATACACTTAAGGTATCCATTCGTATGGGTAAAATTTACCAAAATCTCCAATCATTCGTTGTTGTACACCTTGAAGGAATATAATACACTTAAGGTATCCATTCGTATGGGTAAAATTTACCAAAATCTCCAATCATTCGTTGTTGTACACCATGAAGGAATATAATACACTTAAGGTATCCATTCGTATGGGTAAAATTTACCAAAATCTCCAATCATTCGTTGTTGTACACCATGAAGGAATATAATACACTTAAGGTATCCATTCGTATGGGTAAAATTTACCAAAATCTCCAATCATTCGTTGTTGTACACCATGAAGGAATATAATACACTTAAGGTATCCATTCGTATGGGTAAAATTTACCAAAATCTCCAATCATTCGTTGTTGTACACCATGAAGGAATATAATACACTTAAGGTGTCCATTCGTATGGGTAAAATTTACCAAAATCTCCAATCATTCGTTGTTGTACACCATGAAGGAATATAATACACTTAAGGTATCCATTCGTATGGGTAAAATTTACCAAAATCTCCAATCATTCGTTGTTGTACACCATGAAGGAATATAATACACTTAAGGTATCCATTCGTATGGGTAAAATTTACCAAAATCTCCAATCATTCGTTGTTGTACACCTTGAAGGAATATAATACACTTAAGGTATCCATTCGTATGGGTAAAATTTACCAAAATCTCCAATCATTCGTTGTTGTACACCATGAAGGAATATAATACACTTAAGGTATCCATTCGTATGGGTAAAATTTACCAAAATCTCCAATCATTCGTTGTTGTACACCATGAAGGAATATAATACACTTAAGGTATCCATTCGTATGGGTAAAATTGACCAAAATCTCCAATCATTCGTTGTTGTACACCTTGAAGGAATATAATACACTTAAGGTATCCATTCGTATGGGTAAAATTTACCAAAATCTCCAATCATTCGTTGTTGTATCACGTGACTCCTTAGTTACGTACTCGGAATCATTTCGAGCGATTTCAAGCACAACCCCCCAGTACGATGAGCCACTCATAACCTTGTCCATATCGTGGGGCGTCCGTTACCCCTTACTTTTCGCATCTTCCGCACTTCACCAAGCCTCCACATGCTCCGGGTCCCTTGGCCTCCCCCATCTCCTTATCTGTCCCTCGCTTACACTTCTCCAACGCAGCTCCTCATCTTCCCCCCTCTTTACTTTCCCTTTCTCCTCGCCCTCACCCACCCCCGTCCGCCTCCAATCTTCTCCCCCTTCTTCCCACTTCCTCGTTTTCCACACTCGTAAACTCAAAGTGGCCGTCATTTCCCCTGCTCCCTCGCCCATTCTTTCCCTCCTCCGTGCCGGACGGGTTGGCCCGTTGACTGGCGCGCTGTTTCCCCGACCTCAAATGCCAGTGATCGGACGGTCAAGGGTTCGGGTGAACCCGGCCGCCAGTCATGTCCGTTCCCCTCACGTTATTACTGTGATCTAATAAGCAGGATGAAAACAGAGCGAGGTCATGGAGGAATCCAACGATACACGTAGTACAATCGCCGGAATTCGTTTCGAGCGCGTTCACTTTTTCTGCGAAAAATGGGCTTGGAAGCCCATTCACGTAGATATATAGCAAGCAGAACGTATTGTTATGATTTTCACGCAGAATATTTCGTGGAGCATTTTAAAATCCCACTTCAATTTCACAACAGCTGAATAACTTGACGTCTTTACATTAAATACTTGCTTCCGGTAACAAACAAATGAATATAATATTTATGACAGTGAGCATGTAGATGCAGTCGTAAAATCAAATTGTCCATTATCATTTTTGATGCGCAAGTAGAAGAGTGAACATGAAAAGGAGCCTGTGGAAATGAAATAGCGGAGAAACCCATGCAGAAGAGTCCAGCTTGAAGGTAGATACTTGAGACATGGGGGTTCAAAAGGCTAAACTACAGAGACATTTGAATGGGAAAAGATCCAGATGACCACGACAGCAATTAGTAGGGGAGATTATGAGCGATGCGGGATACAGGAATCACGAATAGATGAAAATGAAGGCGGAGAAACGTGAATAATGGAGAATACTTATCAAACAAACTGGGGGCAACCAATATCGGATTGGTCACCAAAGAGAAAGATTATTCCGAAAATCTAAGTAAATTACATACGACCAAAAAGAGCGACAACTCCCAAAGAATACTTAAATATTAATTTTGCCGCTTGATAAACAAACGCAGATAAGAAAAAGTAATCACTGATAGCATTTCGGCGAATTGAATAGTTACCAACCAGTATAAACGGACTCTTCTGGTATCACAAAAAAATCTTATGACGTTTATTTCTCATTAACCATCCATAAAAAAACTTGTCACGACCAAATTGGTAATATAACCCGTACTCAAGCCAGGATTACGCTGTCGGCCAATGATTCAATATGTCCCTGAGATCGATCCTTTGCTGAGAACGCGAATATTAAATTATTGAAAGCAGGAGCGGTAAAATCAATTTGATTTTAAACCAGGGGTACGACTCAGCCAAATGCATGTTAAAGAGTTTCACCTCTCAGAGACTACCCACAGGATAAAAAGTACAGCTACCGACCAGATGTCCTGGTTCAATCCATGAAAGAACCCTAGGAACGTCCACCTTAACTTCAACTTTCGTAATTTTTTTATGATATGGATCATTTATACTAAGCTACAGGAGGAAGGGGTGAAAGAGACTAACCACTTTAATCCTGATACATTATTACTACTCACCGTTAGCTTAGGTATTTCGCGAGGTCTGTATTTCCCAATCAAATTTATCTCCAAAATGAAAACTAAAGAAGAGTATTCCAACTGCTTTTGGCCTTTTAAACTGAAAGTTATATCTTTTGATGATAACTGGCATCAACATTGGAGGATAAGATTTTTCAAATGAAGAATGATTTGACAATAATTGGAAGACTAAAAATATTAGTATTAGAAAGGGCAAGAGAGTTGAAAGAGTTAAATATGAAAAATTGAGTGATGACGGATCGTTGTAATAACCATCAAACATTATGGTTGCTCTCTATAAAGGTTTTGAACACTTTTAGCAGCCAAAACAAAGTTTTACTAGTAGAAGTCAAGTATCTTGGAAACACCAATACTTCAGACCAAACGGGGGCAAAACACATCGAAAAAATTGTTGGAGTTACATCAAAGAGACCAGGATGCACCATGCAAAGAGTAGCAAGGTCTTCGGATGAAAAGGTGAACGAGCGATGTAATTCATTCCAGTCAAGCGACATCTCTAGCACGCTGCGAGCATTTCGGATCCTGCACAGAGAGATTATATTCGCAATATAAAAATATTACAAAAGACAGACATTTGTCGTGAAACCTTGCTTCGTGAGGACGAATACTACAACACACTTAATGCAACGTTAAGTGGCTACACGCAAGGCTGAAATTATTTTAAAAATTTACATCACGTGAGATCACAGGGTGAAAATGACGATACCATTTTTACCCCCACGAAATTTCTCAAGTTTACAGAAGCGACAAAATAAGAGAGATGCGCCACAAACTTATAGATGTGATAACTCTTTACTTCAAATCATTAGTGACTACAACAAAAACATAGCACGACGATCGAACTCTATGTTTCAATGCTATTCGCTTTCATTCTTTTCATCTTGCAAATCCTCTTCCTTCCCTTTTTTATTTATTTATTCAACATCAACCCGATAAAAGTCCCTTGGGCCTCTACAACGGGTGTTTTTCAAGATACAACATCCGGCGTTCACAAGCAATCATGCACTGGTCGTTGTACATTACAGCCTAGCAGGACTCGACCCCACGAACTTATGGTTGACAGGCGAGGACTTAAGGCAGTCCGAGCGAGATCATAGTAGAGGCCGTATTCAAATTATGCGTTTTAATTTTACCAGCTGTAGGGCACATCAGTTAAATATTGCATTATTATCGGTGCAATAATTTAGTTTTATATGACAGAAATTGTAAGTAATTAAATGAAAATATCTAAATAAGTCTTTAACTTGACTCATTATTTTCGCGTGGTGCGCTTGAAACTCCTTCAAAACGGAAGGATTTTTGTGATACTCAAGAACCTATTGCGGTGAAAATACGATTAATTTTCAAAAATAGTTGAGAAAACATACAAACTGCACGCTGTTAGTTTTTTTACGACATCAAAGTGTTAGAAATACCTCATTTTGTAAATAATGTCTCTCTGGAGTACATAAACGTACCATTTCCTATGTAAAAGGGTTGTTATTTTTTGGCAAATATCTCCGAAAGAAATGTGGTAAGGGGTTGAATTTTTGGTGTCATTAGAAGGGTGAGATATTTTTCTCTCAAATGAGACTAAATTCACTGATTTATAGGTAAAATAATATTTTGCTCAAACCACCTTAAACAACACCGACCGTTCTTTCACCTCCTACACGCCCCTTCGACGGCTCAAGTGGAAATACAAATACGCAGAATACAGAAAAGACAAATCGACGAGAAAAGTACCTAACTTTTTGTGTTTACAAGCTCAGAATATACAATGGTGACGAGATATCATACTTGGAAAATCTACGTAAAATTCATTTGAAAGCCCACTTGCTGAGAGGAAAGCTCAAACGCCTGGGA
Organism: Ceriagrion tenellum; assembly: GCA_963169105.1. Lineage (NCBI taxonomy): Eukaryota > Metazoa > Arthropoda > Insecta > Odonata > Coenagrionidae > Ceriagrion > Ceriagrion tenellum. The sequence continues at coordinate 92,054,423 of OY720644.1, forward strand.
AGTGCCCTTTACTCCTCCTCACCCACTTCTTCCGGTGAACCCTTGTTTCCCGTCATTCCCACGCCGCAAAAGAAGCAAAGATTCTCGAGTTTTTTTCTTTTCCTTCATAGCTTTCAGAAGACCCCTTTGGCGCGACCCAAGCCCCGTTCCTCTCCCTACTCCAATATGTCTGTTGTACTTATTTGCGTCTCCCCAACCTAAATGGCGGCCTTTCTTTACCTTTCCTTTACTTCCATTACTATGCTCCACCCACGCATTTTGGATACGCGCAACGGACGGCTTCTTAAAATTCCCATTTCGACGGATTCTTCGTCTAAGCCACGCGGTCATCATTGCCTCGTTCATAGGCGCCGCTAAACAGGTCTATTCTCTGACAGAGGATCCAGACACTCCCACGAAAATGTGTCGTTTTTTTCTTAGCAACCGAGGGGGTAGGACATTGTCTATAACAGTAGCCGAGGTCAGAGAATTTCCCTGGCGGAGTTAACTTCTACTGCGTGCAGAGTCGTAATTATGGGGAATTCTAACGCCACCTCTCGGCACGCTTGCTTACTTTTACGACGCAGCACCGAAATTGCTGACAGTTCATATTTTCAAGCAATATTTGTATGGGTGTTAACCCACAGGTTCTTGACCCCTTCTTCTTGTCAGCCGCGATTAGCGGAAGGAAAAGAAACCTTTCGAACGAAATGAAACGGAGGAATGTCGAAAGAAAACTACGCGGTTAATTTCGCGGTTTCCGTGCGTCGGTAAGACGCTCCCATCCATTCTCTTTGAATCATTCTGCTGTCATCGCTTGATTTCATTACGCGCACCAATGAATTTCCAGAATTCCATCTCTCCTCTCAAGTTTTATTCCACTCTTTTTATCTCTCTTCAATTCATTCCAAAACCATACACGAGGTATAGGGAGAAAAGATAAAGCATGAGGAATCATTCGCCTATCTTAAAGGAAATTCAAATGGCATGGAAGAATCACAACCGACTCCTAGCGAAAGATACCTCAAACTAACAAATCAATCGCGACAAAAACTTGACGTTTTTGCTGAAAGAGTTTCCAGCCAGTAACAAGAGCGCAAAAAATTCTTAGTATGTACCGTGGCATTCTATGGGCCAGAGATTTGGGGCCATAAAAAGCTGGCAAGAACAGTTTATAAGTCTTCGCGGCATGGTGTCGAAAAAGGATGCTGAGGGTCAAATGGATAGGTGAAATGAAAATGAAAAAGTCCCCAGAAAGGGGAGATCCATTTTGAATTTTATACGAGAGGGAAGTGCGAGGTAGATTGGACAAGCTGAAAAGCATAGCATTCATAAACCTTCAGGCGTCACTTCGTGGAAGTATTTTATATTAGAATCCATATTGAAAACAAGTTTTTTACTTTTCCACAGATATTCATAGTAATACTACAACACGTTTTGCCGCTTGCTGCATCTTCAGGTACATTTGCTTACCTGACAATTCAGGAATAATCATTAGATTAAACCTCAATTCAGGAATGCAGAAAGCTGCGAAACGCGTTATAGTATTACTATAAATAAATGTGGAAAAGTTCAAACTTAGTTCCAATATGGATTTGAACATAGCATTCGTCATAAAAAAATTGAAGGAAGATAAGAAGGATCCACTCAGGAGGACTCTGGATCTCCGGAGGACTGAGGATGGCTATGCATGCATGCGCCTGAAATAGGCGTTAGAGGGAAGAGAAACGAAAACGCGATAGTGTTAACTATGAGGCAGGAGTGAAGCCCGTTTTACACGGGGCACGTAACTGCACAATATAATGTATGCGCGAAAGTACATTATTTTAATTTGCGTCGTGCAAAGCGGTTAATTGTAAGAACGCATGGACGAATGCATGGAAAAATAGCCCCTGCTCTATTTCAGTAATTGTTGCAGGGCACATTGAGAAAAAACTTCCAAATTGGGCAATTTTGTGCCCCATGAAATAATCATTGCAAATCTTACCACGAATGTATCAATAATGGTGACTCTATCTCATTAACGACTAAATGAAGGAGTTTGCAGCTATCAGGAAATTATGCTTCTAGACAAAACAAATAACTTCAAAAGAATACAATAGTACAAGGGAAAAATTGCTCTTACTTTTCCTCTGTATTCCTGAAAAAGACAACTACTATGTTTCCAAAAGTCAAGAGTACAAATGAGAAAAGAGAACGTTAAACAATTCTTGTGTAGCGCATTCTCTTCTAGTGCAACTCTAAGGATTGGAAACAGAACCATTGGATAATCAGACCAGAAAAGATCAGATTCATTCGAAAATGGGTGTTGGAGGAGGATGCTCAAGATCAAATTAACGTATAAAATAAGATATGTAGAAGTATAGAGAGGACTAATAGAGAATAGATCCATGAGGAAAGCTACACACAAAATAAAATTCGTGAAAATTCGTAAAATTCGAAAATTCGAATATAATTGAAGGAGAAATAAAGGGAAAGGTCCCAAGGTGACGGCTAAGGAACAAATAAATGGGATAAATAATGAGGAAAGTACTTGAGAAGAACTGCCAGGGAGCAAGGCAATTAGCATTAAATAGGAAAGGCTGGACGCCTTTAGCCAACTCACCTTAGGATTGAACGACGAATGAATTAAAAAAGTATCTTAAGTAATTTCACAAAAAAGTATTACCAACGGATTATTTAAGAACACCCAGGCCCAAAAAACAGCTGGTTCTCTGCTTTTGTTTCCTTAAAAAGAGCCTGAGAATACCATTTTATAATTGAGACGTGAAGTGAAATTCTTAATGGTTTCTCAAAATTCCCTCACGATAATAGCATTTATTAGATGATAAAGACTGAAAATGGAAAATACTAGAAAATAATTCAAATTTATACATGTTTAAATTGTAGAAAAAGTAAAAAATGATGAACTAGAATATATAGTTTTAACCAAAAATATGTTCTAGACATATATTCTCACTTGGTTGGCATATATATCCGCTTCAATATCTATCGAGCATGAGACGAACAGTTAGCCGAGAGGACAGCCAGTCAGTAAACCCGAAGTAATACGATTCTAGGTTTTACTTTTTGGTTTCTTGCATCTTCATCGAAAAATCATAAAAGACGCAGACGATGATCGGAATGTGGAATGGTGGAATAGTAGAGAGGAAAGCTAACTTCTCTAGCCCTAGGGGCGGGAAAGGTGGGAAAAAATCATGTTCAAATGGATTTTTAGTCGTTTTTTATACGTTTTTCCGTCACGGCTCCTGTACCATTTGGGAGAGGGCAGATCGCTCAAGCACAAATTGCTTGAAGATGCCGAGTGGGTGGCTTTGAACATCACGGCACTGTTTTTCCGCCACGCCATTTCCCCAAACGTTTTTTTATTCAACTTATAAGAAAGAACTTATGACGCGGATCGACGAAAGGGAACCGAACGTCCTCGACGACCTTGGAAGATGGGTAATAACAAGATCGCAAACTTTTCACTGATCAACTTCACTGAACTTTATGGTTCCATAGGTTTTTACGGGGAGAGGGAGAAATATCGAACCGACCAGAGTCCCTTAGATTAGAAAGCTGAGTGTCAATTATCAGCATCGTCTTCAACACGGTATCCTAACTTTTTTCAGCTATCCGCACGCCCCTTAAAGGATTTTAAGACAGTATTTTTCCGGACCGCCTCTTGGAAACTCTCAAAAACATAAGGGTAATACAGCATTTTATTGAATCGCCTCTTGGGAATTTAAAAACAAGAAATAACTTAATATTTTTCCGCTATATTCAATGGGATCCTTGAGACTGATGCGTCTTAACTAGAAGTGAAAATTTTAGCTCATGTAATTGCCGGCTGCCATAACATTTAGCTATGGAATCAATAGTTATGAGATCCATGGAGTTATAGATCTCATAAAAATATTCGGGTCGCAGGAACACACCTTCCTCTTGTATAACGTATTTACCAATTGTTAATAGCTTTGAATATTGTATCTAATTTATTACAGCCGGATCAAATTTATGAAATTTTAGCCTAAGAATAATTGCTAATACACATAATAATTAGCCAGTATGAGTAAATTAGCTGGTCACCTGTCTCAAAACAACTCTTTTATGTAGTATTTTTTAATCTCCAAGCGGTTCATTGCGCATCCGCCATTTGGCTACTTGTGTAACTCATAACTCCATGCTATAAGTAATGAAACCAATCAATTTATCGAATGTTTCTACAATACTTATTGAATGGTTGCCATGGCTTATGGTTCCCATACCTATATATAATACATATGTGTCGTTCCTACAACTGGCCATAAGTAAAGTAAATTTAAATGTCGCCTCTTGATAGCGCAGAGGCCCTGAGTTTCGAGAGAATCCAGAATCTAAATCAATGAGATTTTCCCTCCTCAAAATCTTATTTTCGCCCCCATTCGGAATCTCAGGTCCACTTAATACTGGAAACATCATTTTCCCATGAAAATCTCTTATTTGATGAAGAAAAATAATTAGGCACAAATGAGAACAAAGTTATTCCAGTACAGGTAGTAGGTACTAAGTATTTTTCCAGAACATGACGATAGGTAGACAAAGGATTGGCGCATATTAATTCCCGGCAATTTACGTGGAGATGTCACACTGCCGCCGAGTAATTTACGCCGTTTGCATTGCTGTAACACTTGCTTTCATCATTCGTAATTTAGTCTAACTAAACTATAAAACTAATATACAATGAAGAATGAACGAAGGGGAAATCATTAATTCTGCAAAGAATATAATGACCAACAAAGATTTTCATTGCATCTATACTGAAATATTCAACTTATTGAAACAAAGTGCACTATTTACTGGCGTTGATGAAGAGTTCCAATTTTTAAAAAATCGTACTATTGCGGAGTAAAATGACTCTTTAAATGAAGTCATAGAATCATTTTATTGAACTATAGAATAAAATCAAATACAAATTTCAAGTATGAATTCTCAATTTGAATATGTTAGTCTTAAAACCCGGGGACGACACGAACATCTTCAATGATTGGAATGTTTGGGCATTGTAGTCCTCAGTCACTGTGATATTGATGAATGAGAACTCATCTCTAGCGTAACAAAGTAAAGGAAAATGGCGGTATTCTTGAGCATTCGGACACATCCTACCACCGTCTATTTTTTAACCATGGCTTAATGTTTCTGATATTTCATTCCTTCGACTCGCGGACGATTTCCTGTTTCCTCATTAGAGAGTTTTGAGAGAGTTTGAAGCACATTTTCTTAGAAAGTTTTGCTTAAACATTTGCGCAGAGAGCATTCACCCGTCTAAATAATGACGCTAATCTAAAATGACTGCCGCATTCAGCGGTGTATCGAAAGTATCCCCATTTTTTGGACATATTATGGGAAAACATATTTTCACAGTCCATACGAAAGCGAGGCCCTCTAAAAACGCCAGTTGACAATATTGGGACTTAAAGAGTATATTTAAGAAAAAGTTTCCGTGGAAAATATTTTCTTAACATTGCAGAAATATGTATAACTTTTTTTAGGAAATTTGTGTCAAGTGTATTATAATCCATAACGGAATGATGTGCCAAAGAGATTATTTTGTTAGTTTTTTCTGGTATTACTAGTAAGGGCATAGTAATAAGTGCCATGCGACGACGATATGACGTTTCGATACTGTGCACTCTGCTATCGTAGAAGTGACTACATGTATTGACCACAGGATTAATACCGATTTGGCTTGGTCCATTTAAACACTAGGCGCTTAGTATAATACCCATGTATGGTTAAAAAGCAACTAATCTGGGTACTACTGACCATCAGAGTTCAAGTTCGCCCATAATGGAGATCGTCATGGGGATCGGGTTGGTATGGTGGCTAGAGTACTGGCTAACCACACGGGCGGCCAGGGTTCAAATCCCTGCAGCGGAGAGTGTTTTTCAGAGGAAACCCGATCCCTACTTGAGTGCCTTGCTCACTTAAATTACAGTACTCCGTCTGTCGGATGAGACGTTAAGCCGTGGTCCCCTTGGCGCCTTTCGTTAAGATCAGGCTAACGCCGGATTTCTATCCACCCTTCCTCCCTTACCGGTCCCGTAATGGCGCAAATGACCTTAGCTGTCGGTCGCCTCCCCAAAATCCAATCCAATCCGGAGATCGTCATAGATGAATTCAGACCTACGAAAGGTCTCACCTTCGCACATGAAACTGGAATACACTTGTCAAGCGATTATTTTGGGAAGAAAACTGCGTCTTACATGCTATCAAATACGGTGATTTCCTTTCACAAGCTGGTGCGAGAGGTATTTGTAATCCTACCGCGGAAGCCATGTCAGTAACACATTTACGCGCCGGTATGGCAACCCAAAGAGTCGTGGGTTTGAATCACGCCACTGGCATTCCTCTTGGGGTTTTTCTTAGGATTGAGGTTCAAGTTCGCTAGCCACATTAGAGAATATGATAAAATTTAGGCAGCTGTAGCACCTAAAAACCAAAGTGTCCTTATCACTCCGACTGAGTGAGTTAAAAAAGTAATGAACTTCATCTCCCCATTTCCTTCATTTTTACAGAACTTATTTAACTGGAGGCATGATTCAGCTTTAAAAAAAGGATTCATTAAGGTTTTGGATGCAGATTACTCGATGAGTGTCATGTTAAATACGCGCCGTGTTAAATAAACTTTTTTTCAAAGCACAAGCGCCGACAAGAAGAGCCACTTCCATTACATCAACGCATTTTGACTTAGCGCAACGGCGTAGAAGATTTTGCTAATGACTCAAAAGTTAAGATCGGATATTGTTACAATTTTATAACCATTCAATTACCTGGAAGGATTCACTCTCTACTAAGAGTTTTCGAGAAAATGCTAATATAAGATAGTTAATACAACATTTTGCGTATCAAACTAAGTACACGTTTTTATATTAGTGGCCAGAATACGATAAACGTATCAGAGAGAGCAAATCCCACGTATAAGTGTTCACGAAGCCCAAAGACGTGCCAAAGATAATTTTTCCTCGATGAAATCTTTGGAGATGATATCCAAATGCATATGTCCCCGGAGTCAGTCCCTTTAACACTAACGGTGGCTAGAGCTGTATTAGTGGGTCATTGGGAGCCTACTTTTAGCTAGCTAGCCGAAAAAATTATTTTATAACAATTCATTTAAGTACACCTATTTTTGCGTCGGAACTCAAAATGCATTCATTAAGGTAAATATTCAGTATATTTTTAATTTTTTCTTTAATAAAATCATGCTATGATTAAACTGTTCGGCGCGGTATTCGAAATTTAGACAACTATTTAATGAAGTATATTTTTTTAATATTAGAATCGGTTTGACACCTTGATATTCGTTAGCAACAACTATAGGGATTAGAATTGTATTATTTTGCGTTTAGAAGAAATCTGTGCATATAAATAGAATTACTAGGAAAGACATGTTATATGCCATAAGGCTACATGTTAAAATAATGCTGAAATGCAAAAAAAGCAGCTGAAGTTCGATTTTTTTAAAACTTTTATCCATAGAAGTCATGAATGAGAACACGTATGCAAAGCTTCTCACAAACCTTCTCCAAACACCTTAATAGCGAATACTTGGCTCAACTCAGAAATGAAGATACATTAACGCGTGATCATTCTGGGTTTACTTCGCCGAGCAAATTCACAGGCGGTGTCTAAAACGGGATATGTAGGGAGGGTTGTAATTTGGCGCGACCGGCGAATTCGGACGAGGGGGATGGGGTGGGGTGTTCCGGCGGAATTGGAAGACAGGGATGCTCCACCCTGACAATGAAAGACAGGAAGGGGGTGGGGGCGGATGGGAAGGGGGCGGGGAGGGGGTGTTAGCGTGCGTCACGTTGCGTGCCCAGAGCCAAGGCACGCAAGGCACGGGCGCCACGAAAACAGATGGCGCGCGGATTGCGAAGGATCATTAATGATTAGGAGGAAGATTCATTGGGTTCGAAATGAGAAAAGGCATTTGTAGGTCCAGAAACAGGACGTCATTATTCGGGGCGGACGACTGGACCAGAGCGCGTCTCTCGATTGATCTTATGGGATCACGGCAGGGCCAAAAACCTCTTTCATTTTCCCACCCGTCCCAGCAATGCAGGGACACGAGCCGAGGGATTGGAAGGAGGAGGGATTTGTGAGGTGAGGAATGAAAGGAAGGTTTTTGGAGAAAAACAAAGGAAGAGCGACGACGGCGCCCTCCTCCTCCCCGCGAACCCGCGTCTCGCTCCATAGAGACGCTCACAATAAACCGTTTTGGCGAAGAGGGGGATGGATGTAACGGGTGTTCGCAAAAGGCTAACACGTCTCTCTCCGGAGTAGATTTTGTTAGTGCCCTTTTCCTTCCTTCCTAAGCCTCTCTCCCGGTCCCTTCGGAAGGGTCTGTGAGCTCGCTCGCGTGTGTAATGAGCCACTCTCTCGGTGAGCCCTCCACTTCGCCGTCCTCTGCTCTGTGAAGGGAAGAAATGCAATGGGTTGGGTGGGGGGGGGGGTAGAGGGCGGGCGGGCGGCGGCGGAAGCAGCTTCTTGGGAAACTTGTAACGGCGACCTCTCCCTCGAGATCTCAAAATCACGAAATCACCCGTTCGTGGAGACAACTGCCACTCGGTCGAGAAAGAAACAAAAACATTCACAGGCATTCATTCACACTGGGAGCAGCAGGTGGCAGACGAAAGTAATAAGTCCACTGATTTCAAAGACCGCCGGGTGATTCATTCAGTTACCATCACCTTTTGTCATCAACACCATTATTTACCGCTCGTATGGGCGCTCCTGCGGCTGCGGAAAAGATCCTTCAAGAAATGAAACAAATCCGTAATGCTAATGAAAATCACCAGGGTTGAAATTCGTCAAGAAAAAATCATTTGACTTGACCGGGATGCAAACCCGGATCTCCAAATTGCCGGTCAGGTGTGTTAGCCAGTTAAACGAGCAAGCCATCTTCCTTCAAGGGGAATTTCGAGGGGGGTTTATGCGAACTAGATGTTCACGCCTTAGGTCTACATTGTAGCACATGGGGCGAAGTCGTGCTTACAAAGCCACGGTCGCAGTAGATAAACGCAACATTGTCGTTATTAAAACGATGAAATTGATAAATTTCCAATCATTGCATAAACAAATGATGTGGTACGAAGTCACTCGCCCGGGGGGTCCCGATCAAGTGAAATGATTTTTTCATGGCGAATTTCAACCGTAGTATTCGATATATGCACCCGTGCAAGTGATTTCGTACTACATCATTTTTTTATGCAATGATAGGAAAACTAATAAAAATCCCTGAAAATAGGCTTACAAGAGCGTCGATATCATAGGGAATTTAATATTAACTCACTGATTTGGTAAAATACGTCCTTTGTAAAATATATTGATTCTATAACATAATAAACTCTAAAAAACACAAATTTTAATTAGACTTCAGGTTAACATAAATAACTTTTGTTTTTGTTTCCGCTGGTGATCTCAGCTGCTAATGAATTCTATTATATTGTGGATTTATTAACTGTTTTTATGCAGGTTTAAAAAGACTACTAGCAGGTGTTATTCAGAGATTTAAGTGGTACCCATGATACTTTGACTATTTTATAGCTGTATTAGATATTGTATATATTTTTTCTGAATTTTGCATGTAACTTTAATGCGCTATTTGTTTATTTTTGAATTTACGAGTCTTTGCTGCCGGTTCTAAATTAATTAGGGATTTTATTCAAACGGTGTACGAGCGTTGAAATCACTTGGAGGAAATAAAAGTTAGTGGAATACCATAAATTTATTTCACGACATAACATTTAATATCCTTTGATTTGACAAAAAATCTCTTCATCTTCGATTAAGGGGATCCTTACGGGCAATAAATCCTGTAAGCTTTCAGGTATTAAACTCAACCGCCCCTAAAGTTACGACGATCACAACGAGAATTTGACGAGCTTTGAAAAGATGGCATTCGATTGCAATTCAATACATTCAACAAAGTCGTTATCTTCCATAAGATCCACAAATACCTGAAGTCAGAACCTTGATCGGATTATCACGGTGATTCTCATTCGTTATTTTAGAGAAAAATTCATAGAAAACAAAACCTCGAATGTAGCGATAGCCGTGGACATAGTTTGAATCTCACAAATGGCAATTTAAAAGCCAAAATAGTTTATTTAATCTGAATTGTCGCAATTTATTGACAGACAAGATATAACTGAACGCTGGAAAAATAAAATTTTAATTTTTTTTAAATTCTCTCAAATAATTATCGCCATTGTCTTAAGAGTATTATAATGTAGTTTATAGACATAAAGTTAATTTTTGAACCCACAAACTTCAATGACTTCAATGCTTTCGATGTCTAGGCCCAACGATATTTTCTGGGCTCAAATTCGGTCCCTTAACGAATTTACGAGGTGAAACAAAACTCAATCAATTTGTCATACCTAAAACCCACAAGGTATGATGTAGCACGAGCGTGATGCGCCCGCTCCCAGCGGGCTTCCTCCGTGGAAATATTTAAGTAAAATAGTACTTCATGGCGGCCCTGTCAAAGTAAAGGAAACATTTAGACCGTTGAAACACCAAGGGTAGACGCACATGATGACTCATACTTACGTATCAACAGGAGACTTGAATGTGGAATCAGCCGCATTTTGATAAAAGTTATTTAAAGAATGCGAGATATTGTTGCAAATGAACAAATGTATCAGTTTGTGCGCCGTTAACGTCAGGAATATTTACCGGTTTACCTCTCGAACATTCCACCATAACAAAGACACGAAAACAAAGAAAAGAGGGTGCCAGAGAAAGAGAGACAGAAAATGGTTCGCCATAGACTGAGTACGTGTTGAGTCCAAGACCTTTCTGTGTTAACTTGAAATAATATGTTGAAAGCGCGTTATATTGAAAAAAATATAATGTTGAAAGCACGTTATATTGCAAAAAATATAATAATATGTTATATCTGAAACTAAATTGGTATCAATTAAATATCCTGAAATAAAGGTTTGCTCTGCACCATGGAGCAAGTGCGTGACGTCAAGATGGCGGATCGCCTCATCCCCAAGAGAAATATCAAGGGCCATTTTTTAAAACCAATTTTAGGAAACAATAGCAATATTTAGGAAGTAAGATATGCCGTCGCATGTTCTCTGATAAATTCTGTGCATTTTGGTACCTCATTTGTAGATTTTGGTTGCGTATAAGTTGAGAAAAAGGTATCTATACAGTAGAAATAATATAGGAGATTAAAACAGTTAAGAGCTGTATTCAAAATAAATTTTGCATGAATGTACACAACAATTATTAGTATTAAAGTATACCATTACCCGGGGTAATGACGACTATCGAAACTGAATACGACGGTTTTCCAACCGGGAGAGACAAGATGGTGGAGCGTAAAGTATGGGCTCATAGAATTCCAAAGTTCGAAATGAGTAGGCTAAAAAACCTGCGAGCGTGCTTGTTTTAGAACTATAGTAAAGAGTTTACACTGAGAGGCAACATTGGTTACTCCGTATGCTATATCATTCAATGATAGTTACATAATGTTTGCTCACCACATTCTTAGCCAGTTCGTTAGGCTTGAAGCTCAGCTTGAAGATAATCCCAGCGATTTTTCACGAATTTCAACAGCTTGGAACTGGAAAAAAAGAAAAAAGCGTGCATTGTTAATTCAGGACTGACTAATTGACTAACATATTCAGCCAACGGGGAGGCTATTCGGATTTCAAAAAATGTAAGACAAAACTCCACGAGCCCGACAACTTTTGAACCCTACACTGGAATTTCTAATGTGAATCTTGTTTTCGAGAGGTAAATATGTAGAAAATATCCATAAATATAGTATTAATAATTATTTCATCAGTTCATACCAAAGCCACAAACACATAATATATGATATTTTCCTTATATGAAATGCTTTCGATGTTGTCCACAATATTTGGAGTAGAGTAAGGATCAAAAAGATATATTATGCCCACGTCGGATATTACTTATAAATAATCTTTTCTAAAATAAAAGTGCTACATTCTCTCACTGCCACTATTCAAATATCGACTAGTCAGGATAGAACTTTCCAAGAATGGCTGATGGCGCAAAAATGTACCACAACCATGGTCGGTTTTGTACTCCCATTAGATACTCCGTGAATTATCTCGTATTAAGAGAGACGGCGAATGATTAGTTATAGCGACATTAACGTAAGTCTACTTCTTTCACTGCGATGTTATTTTGTTAAAGCGCATAGTCGATTTTATTTTTTTTGCTGGAAAACAGTAAAAAGGTGATGCTCCATTCACACAACTATGGTACACGTAAGGTGGCCCGACGGTAGGCTAAATTCGTATTGAGAATGCACACTCGTACCATGGTAATCCAACCGTAACTTAATTTCCTGACGCTTCACTTCACAGTGGTAGCGCTGGCATCGCTATCAGAAAACAGAAATGATGGATAACGACAGTAAAAAAGACAATCATTAAAGTGAAGCAGGTGATATCACTTTACTGACTAAGAGAAGAATTGTGTCATTTGCTTGAAAAAAAACATTTCGAAAGCCTCAAAACGCCACGAGTATTTGGTATTCTTCACTTTGCTAGCTTAATCTTTGCTTGTTCGTCGCGATGCCCTGGTGAGGGGGTTGAGAGCAGCACTGAGTTTATTAGAGAATGATACTTGGAATGCGTACAGGGCGTCTATGTCTGTCCGTGCGATTGTAGTCTGAATGAGGCATGAATAACGTACATAAAAAGTTCGAGGACTCAATGCCAAAACTTTTAAATGGATTGACATCAAGTGAAATGAAGTCCATTTTTGTCATGCTTACGTCGCGTCCCTTTGACCAGTTGTTGAAAGGGGCGAAATCTGACAAAGAAACTACCTTTTCACTCAAAATCGACTGCTCCAAGAGTTATGGCAACAAGTCCCAGATTCTACGTAGACAATCACGAGTCCTACGACTGGGATCCTGTCGGCAGGAAATAACCGTTTTGTGTTGTTCCGCTATCCTTTTTCAAGGAAGTTCGAGAAAGTCGTACAAGGCTGAAGATAAAGAATCGCTTTCAGATTAATAACAACTTAAGTGCAACTCTTGCTGCTGCAGAAGCATAATTTTCCACCGCTGGATGTCGTCGGAAAATTGAGGGGGAAATATTTAAATGACTCAGAATGCAGGTATCCGCGCGATTATCTCAACCAGCACTACCCCAAAGGGGACGGCAGAAAATGGAAAGTCACGCACTTGAACGAATGCGGCAACCGGATGAAACTCGACTCTTCCCGCCGTCCTTTCTCAGCGAAATATACTCGCGACTAACCGAGAGGAATCGCGAGAAGAAACAAGACTGGAATAAAGCGAGTGTGCAAAAATCTAATTCACTGTTTATAAGTTTGTATTAAGAAAAGAGAGCCTTCTCATTCCGTTGCTAAACCTTTCATCTTTCACCTTGGTAATGTTCCCGCGACGTATTTTTTTGTAGACAGCAGCGGGGTAACATGAGGCTGGCTAATCCGTAGGCCTAGGGTTTGAATACCGATATTCATTTATTTGTTCCTCGAATAAGCACATACACATATAGGTAAATATTACAAAATTTCTTCAAAATTACAAAACATCCGGTTTAGGGTTAAACGACTCTTCTTTGTCTAACAAAATCACATCAATATAGAAAACAACAAAAATCGGTCACTGTCCTGCAAATTACAAATCACCTTGCAAAACTTATGAGTGGATAGTAAAAATATACATACAGACATACCCATCACGCCGATCCCTTTCGGGGTAGGCACAGTCAAAATGTTTCACTCATTAATACATAATTGTACACCTAACTCTGTTTCAATAATTTCCTCCATACTGACCTATCCTTGCAAACCTCTTTTGCCTCATTTACCCCCATATAATGCTTCATACACGCCCTCCTGTTAATAAGACTCCTAATATTCCTCCTCCTAAGAGTTTCCTCAACCACATTCAACCACAACTTTCTCGGCCTACCTCTACCTCTCACACCATTCATTCTACTCTCATATATCTGTTTCGTTATTCTACTCTCATCCATTCTCTCCACATGGCCAAACCAACGAAGCACACTCCTTTCATACACGTCCATTACTGGAGCATTTAACCCACATTCATTCATGACCCACTCATTCCTGACCCTATCCATCCTATTTTTGCCGCAAACACTCCTCAGATGACTCATACCCACGGCGTTTAGTCTACTCTTATGTCTATCCTGACATACCCATGTTTCACTACCATATAGCAAAGTGGGAAGAAGTACACTTTTGTACACGGCAGTTTTCGCTTCCTTATACAAGCACTCATATAGAATTTGAAAATGAAAATGTGAAATTATATTGATAATGCCGGAACACACAACAGAATCTGATGACGATCACTGCAATTTACAGAGATAGTTAAATTTTTATAAGACTATGAAACATAAATAATGAAACATGAACCCTTTTTGCAGGAAAAGAATTAAAATTGAATTTATTATAAGCAAGCATAACATGCACAATACAAATTGAAATTAGGCATGTATCATCACCCTATCCAAACACAAGACCTTTTATCATTCCTTTTAAAACAATATTCCACCTCTTTGTTCTCGAATTACCATTCCTTAACAAGTTTTAAAAATGGTAAGTTTTCCACTCAACGTACGTGTTGTGGACACTTTGTTTCATGCTGCCGACGCAGTGGCAGTTTTCGGGATGTAATTTATGTAATCAGCATAGATAGACCACTTTACCTCAACCTAAGTCCACGCCGGAAACAAGTTTTCGCTTAAACCGAGTCCTTATCGCAGACTGCCTAAGATCATATTGAAATAGCAAATAAGTTTTTTTAAGCTAAAAATCCAGGCATATGTTACAATTTAAAATTGAGTATAAGAATCAATACAGGATTTAAATGATCAACTCTCTCTAGAAATGATGGTAATCATTGATTCTCGAGCTAAAAAATTGATAAAAATATCTTTGGTAAGAACTAGGTTTAGACCGCTATGTTATATAATATATATATAGCTGTTTTTAATGGTTGGTCATCAATGAGACACAGTCGCATGCCTCTTGCCAACCTTTCGCGAAATTATATTTGCATCATCAGGACATCTTGAGATGAATATTAATTTGAATACAAAAAATATGCAAAAACTAAACCAAATATTTACTATGGATGAGGGAACCGCAATGGTTACTATGATTTTAATTTGTTAAAAATTATTGATTTTAAAAAATCAAGTCTTCATTTCGATTATCCACAGCATTTTTTGTCTGTATGCATATTCTATGTATCCAAATTAAGGTTCACTTCAAGCCCTGATTATGCAAATATAATTTCGCGATACGTTGTCAATAAGCATATACCTAACTTGGATTTATTGATGACCAACTCTCAAAAATAAGGTATCGAAAATATAAATAAAATTAGCGTCATAACTGAAGTCGCGGGAAAGAGTGGCGACCTAATTAACTGCACGTCGTTCTCCTTCAGCGAGATTTAATTTAGGAGTAGAAAACACTTAGTTATCCGGGATTAAATACTCTGGAAGCCATGGTAATATTGACTTAGAGCTCCTTAGGAATTGGAACCTGCCGTATAGGTTTGAACCAGCAAACCTGCCCTTCTTAAGCTCCCATATGAATGAAAAACGCTCCAATATCTAAAACCATAAGTCACACAAGGTTACATCTGAATGATCTGTTTGGTATGAAATGTAATTCAATGACTCACCAGCCTTCCATCCGGTGCTATTTTAAAACGCGTGTCAGGCTGTTCTCAGAGGGCCCCAAAATCATCTCGACTCAACAGAAAACGGGCTCCAGGATGGAAAACACATTTGAATAATATAATGTAAACATTTCATCTTAGATTTGGTATATCAAGTCAAATATTACGACAGTACTTTCTGTAGGGAAACAAACCGATAGAACGAAGCAACAGGCTTTCTTCAAGCACACCGTTTCCCAATATGTGCTACGTGAAGCCCAAGGGGCTCCGCGAGTGATCCCCTGGGGCTCCGGCCAGTTATAAAGATGAGAACAATCATACAAATTAAATTTCTACTTCTATCTATCATTTTTACCATTGATTTATTCAAAAATGTATACACCATACTATGCCAACTTCCATACACATATATGTAGCTAAATTCTGAACAACAGGTTGTTAGAATTAACATCTGCCTGATAGGCGAGTGCGTTCATATTAGGGCAATTGAAGCACGATTCCGTAGTTTTCTTCTAAATATTTATCCCACGAATTGTTTCATTTTGCCTCTTAATTCAATTTTACGTTTTTTTGCTTAGTTTAATTCATGCTACTAGATGTACTTTGATGCAAAATATAAGTGATTCATGACTGATGGAAATCATAGAAAAATTTTTCCGTAGATTATGGTGAATATGTGTAACCAACCCAAACGGTGTTTTATGCGCTCACTGTCCTTTCTTTGAATAACGTGAATAAGTTGGCATTAATAACAACTTTCCCGAGAGTTTAAAGTCCGCTGAAGTAGTAGTTTAATTGTGCTCCTGTTTTGTATGCACTTAAAACAGTTCATCTTTAGTCGCCACTGATTAATCTGTGGCAAATTCTTTATTGTACTATGAATTCTCAGCATCAGAAATATAAATAGATCCAAAATTTTGGTTAATATTTGATTTTAAAAATTGAAGAATAATATCGCTGACGGACGTCAAAAATCCGGACCGTCGATAATCCGGATTCACATCCGGCGAAAAGTAAGTTAAAATGAATGTAATGTACGTATTTGTTAAAAGCGTTGATGAGAGACGTATTACAGTATATTTCATTAAAATAGTACGTAATAAGTTCCTATTGATAAATAGTTCTATTTATCTGCTCTAATTATTTAGCTGCAGTACTATTGAATTACTGTTTTTACGGTTTTTAGCAAAGTTTCTTTATGTTTAAGGCATCAAACGTCCTTTTTTAGGTTCTGTTCGAAAATGCGGACTTTTTGATAATCCGGACTGGGTCCGGTAACAATTGATCCGGATTATCGAAGCTCTACTGTACAATGAAATCTTAACGTGGGTACGAAGTCTCATTATATCGGACCCAGAAAAACGGAAATACTAGCAAAGCGACATAATGGTCCTTCCATAGATCAAAATCACCACGGAAATAACATGTGATACCCAGCATGAAATGATTTGACATTGCGTGTCGCTGGGGGAGAAAGACGTACATTCTCAGGCATAACATTGAACGTACTGTACCTCACCTATTACCCGGCAATTGAACATTCGACTTCCTCGATTCTCCATGGATCGTCCACCCTTCAATGGTCACGTGGAAGGCTGGTCGGAAAAATAGTGAAATAGAATTGAACAACCGAGGAAAAGAATTTACTTAAAAAAAATGATCTCCTCACCTCGGTGGGAATAGCATCTCTAGCATTTGGATGAAAGGTTGAGAACTCCTATGGAATTTACGCAAAACATACACTACCAGTTTTGATGCAACTACCGATCATGAAGTTTTGTTCTGAATCATACAAAAACTTTGAGCGGACGAGAAAACATTAAAAATAATAAAAAAAATTAGGGAAAATGGCGCGGTACTTTACTAGACAATCAAATATGATTGTTACTCCTTCAAACAGTTCTCGTTCCATCATTCAAGAGGTAGAGGTTCAATGTGAATCGCCAAACGGCGTATTCACGATGGATTCTGTAGGTTAAATGTTATGAGGGTAAGCTTTCCATATAGGTTCCGAAAAGTTGGGGTCCGAAAAACGACTAAATTCGATCTCTCGAATAAAGGGATGCACCAATCATAACTGACTTTACAGTGCTCGCTAATCCCACCTTTGAAAATGAACTGTATTTTAGGTGTTACTGGGCGTTACGAAAGTTAATTATAATTTATCTAAAAGATTGAGACAGCGTGGCTTTGATC